>CABHPH010061889.1:0-13987 GCA_902168325.1 Peromyscus nudipes
CAAAGAAACCCTGTCTTAAAAAAAAAAAAAAAAAAAAAAAAAAAAAACAAACCACAGCCACCTCTCACCTCACTAGCTCCTCAGCTGCCAAGGACTGAGCTCCTGTCTCTTCCCACCTTATATTCCTTTTCTCTGCCCAGCCATATCATTTCCCGTCTCAACCTCTCTAGTGCTGGGATTAAAGGCGTGTGTGCGTGTGCCTCCCAAGTATTAGGAGCGTGTAAAGGCATGAGATCCCAAGTGCTGGGATTAAAGGTGTGTGCCACCACTGCCTGACCTGTATGGCTAACTAGTGGCTGGCTTTGCCCTCTGATCTTTAGGCAAACTTTATTTGTTAGATCATACACAAAATATCACCATAGACTTGAGTTCTGGAACCCATGTAAATGTGGAAGGAGAGAATTCTCATTCTCTCTCTCTCTCTCTCTCTCTCTCTCTCTCTCTCTCACACACACACACACACACACACACACATACACACACACACACACACACACACGCCCTACCTTGATAGATTTTACCTTTTACTGCCATGCAAGTCTGACAACTTGAGTTCTAGAACCCATGTAAAGGGGGAAGGAGAGAATTAGCACCTCCCCCACACACACTCACACACTCCTACCTCGATATTTTACCTTTTTCCAAGTGTCTCTACAGATTAGGGTTGTTTTACTGTTCTGAAAGTTCTAGTGAACAGCAAAGAGGTTTCACTTGGTTATCTGATGTTTGGGATTGCTCACTCATCAAAATATTGTGGAACTCTTGATAATTGTTTCTTGGGAGTCTTGCCATGCTGTGCAGAGCAGGCTCGTGTTTCCAGTTTCAGTGTCTTCAGTGGTTCATAAGGAATCCATTGTTAACTGGAAACTTTGTGATTCTCAGCTTACAAAGCTATAATGTGAAGACGAGTCCTGTGATAGACCCTTGTTCTAATCTGCACTTGGTCCTCCTGCTCCCTTTTCCACAGAAGACTAATTAGGCTTCCTTTTTTTTTTTTTTTTTTTGTTTAAATCTGTGTGTACACCACATGCACGTGTGTCTGTGTGTTAGTGTGCAACTGTACATGGGTGCCACAACACACAGAAGGCAGAGGACAATCTGGAATATTGTTGCTTGACTTTCACCTTGTTTGAGTCAAGGTCTCCTGTTCTCCGCTGCATACACCAGGCTAGCTGCCCCTCTGACCACAGGAACACTGGAATTATAAACAAGTGCACCCAATTTTATGTGGCTTCTGGGGATCCAAACTTGCTTTTGAGGCAAATGCAAGTTCTTGGCTTTCAAACGATAGTAGAATATGCAAAGCTAGCCTCAGACTTAGAAAGTAGCTGAGCACCTACCCAGTTTTGGGGTTACAGGTATGCACCATCACACCCAAACAGAAAATCTCTCTTTTTTTTTTCTGGTGTGGGGGGGTTCAGGACAGAGTTTCTCTGTGTAGCTCTCGCTGTCCTGGAACTCACTCTGCAGACCAGGGTGGCCTCAAACTAAGGGATTTGCCTGTCTCTGCCTCCCCAGTACTGGGATTACAGGCATGTACACCATACCTGGCTCCGTTTGGTAATCTAATTAAAAAAAAAATTTGCTTGCACAAATCTGGGGGTTACAGTTGGTAATTTGACAGATGTACTCTGTCTGTAATGATGAAACTAGGGTGGTAAAACTAATCTTCATATGCACCAACTTTATCTTATAACTAATTTTGGAATGAGCTCTGTAATTACTGGTCCTCGTGAATCTTAATAGCTCTGAAACACGTCAGACTGGAGGGAAGGAGATGGCCACGGAGGCAAGGCAGCACTGTTCTTCTGAGAGCTCCTTCCTGTAGAGCAGATACTATCAAGTGCTTTCTGTCTTGTTTTTTAGGCTTCCTGTGCCCAATACCGGTTAGTGGTCCGGGATGTGAAGACCCTTCAGATCCTTCAGTTGTATACGTGCCTGGACCAGATCCAGCACATAGAGTGGTCAGCAGACTCCCTCTTCATCCTGTGTGCCATGTACAGACGGGGGCTTGTGCAGGTGTGTACCGTGTGTCAGTGGGGCTTGTACAGATGGTGCTACATATCTGTGGGTCCTGTCAGGTGTGTGTAGGCAGGCCCATGCCACATACAGGTAAGGCTCATGAAAGTGTGTCCCATGTGTGGATGGTGTGCATGGCATGTGTAGTTGGTCTGGTGCTGTTAATGTAGCATGTACAATTAGGAAACTTTACCAGGGCTGTAACTAGGAAGGAGTGGGGGTTTTTTGTATCCTCCTTTCAGGTTTGAAAAAAAAAATGCAATGAAACTCTAAAGTTTCTTTCTTTAAATACATAATGCTCTCTAATAGTTTAATCACTTTTGATGTGAAAAAAAAAAAAACCCACAAAACCCACTAAAATGTTGTTAATCTTTGAGCATGGTTTCTAGAGTGGGCGGCACTTGCCAATAGCAGTGGGGCACCTTGGACAGGATGTCTGAAGAAGAGCTAGAAGGCAGTGTTCATCATTCACAGAGCCTAACTAAATGAGGTTCTAGGGATAGAGACATGAGCAGACCCTTTTAAAGGTACAACAGAAGGAAGTCACCAAGAAGTGAGGCCTGGCCAGGTACACGCCTTTAATCCCAGCACTTGTGAGGCAGAGCCAGGCGGATCTGTGAGTTCGAGGCCAGCCTGGTCTACAGAGAGAGATCCAGGACAGGCACCAAAACTACATAGAGAAACGCTGTCTTGAAAAACAAAAACAGCAACAAAAAAAAAGAGGTGAGGCCTGAGCTAACAGGTACTGTCCTCTCCCTCACAGAGGTTTGCTGGGTGGGGTGACTGGTTTGCAATCCTGTGTTTCTTTCATGAATCAAGGTCTGGTCCCTGGAGCAACCAGAATGGCACTGCAAAATCGACGAGGGCTCTGCAGGGCTGGTGGCTTCCTGCTGGAGTCCGGATGGCCGCCACATTCTGAATACAACTGAATTCCATGTAAGCTGGCCAAATGTGGCCCATCCTGTCCTGCCTGCCTAAAATAATCTGGGAATGTGAAAGTCTGGGTTCTGGAGTAATATGCAGGTCAGAGTCATAAACAGTATAGTTTTTATATCCTTTTTTTTTTTACATGATGTCTTTTTTTAAAAGATTTATTTATTCATGCATTTTATGTATATGAGCGCTTTGTCTTCATGCACACCAGAAGAAGGAATATGATCCCATTACAGATGGTTGTGAGCCATCATGTAGTTGCTGGGAATTGAACCCAGGGCATCTGGTAGAGCAGTCAAGTGCTCTTAACCACTAAGCTATCTCTCTAGACCCTTTAAATCCTATTTTAAAGAATAATAGAACATTAAAAGGGGTTGTCACGATGGCTCAGTGGCTGAAGGCTCTTGCCACCTAGCCTGGCCACCTGAGTTCCATCCTGTGAATGCACACACTGGAAGGGGAACCCTAAAATAAATGTAAACAGATAAAAGTCTGTGTCTTCTGTTATAGGCTAGTAGAGGCAGGAGGCGGGGCCAGCTTTACACTTGTGATGCTAACATCTTAAAGGGACATGTGGCCTGGGCTTTTTAGAGTCTCCTTTGAGAGTTTTCTAGACAGCTTTAGTCAGCAGCCCTTCCTCATGCTTAGAATTCTGCAGACCAAAGTCCAGCCTCCAGATCTCAGACCCTCAGTTAATGGCCCAAAGGAAAGTTACCCTCTCTAAAGTTTATGAAACATTAAAAAAATGTAACTTTATTCATTCAGTCACATACACACTGACATGGAAAGGAACATATGAACAGAGTAAAGTGTACAAATTGCCTTTGACTGACACTGTTATATTTTGGGACAGGGTCTCACTGTGTAGACCAGGCTTGCCTCAAATTCTCAGAGATCTGCCTGCCTTTCACCTCTTGACAACTGGGATTAATTAACGCTTTGTGCCACCATGTCCTACCTTATTCCTAGTTTTTAAGTTTTAAAATCCCACAGACTTCACTTACCACCAGGTATGATTGGTGGCCAGGAGGTGACCCTGTAGGCATGTCTGTTAATAAGAGTGGACACGTAACTGAGAGTCATACACATTCCACATACACATTCCGGGACTATTAGATCACTGATTACTGTTCTTGGGGCAGGATCTCCATATGAGGGTGCCGCAAAATGAAGGGAGGCCCTGCTTCCCGTGAGACAACAAGAGGAGGGTTGGATTAGGCTGGTGTCTGAGCAGTGGAAGACACTCACCTACACACTTCATAGAACACTGCCAAGGCCTTGAGAGCATGCTGGCTCCCGAGGGCACCTTCAGATGCATTGCACAATAGCCATTTTTGGAGGGTCTTGGGGTCTGCAATGCCGATGGCACTGTGTTTACAGTAGTTCACAGATTATTGGATTATTGGAATATACCTGGACATTGCCCCTCCTTACAAGGAAAGGCTTGCTGGGATCTGAATTGTAGGGAGCCCTGTGGCTTTGGTCTTTCCCCTGTGTCTTTTCTAGTGACAGAGGATCCTGCTGGCTAGTGCAGATGGAGGTGTTCATCTTTCTGAGGCTTTGCATTGGGATCTGAAATGGCTAACAGTCTAGGAGCACTAAAGTGACATTGCATGGTGGGGTTTTTGTTAGTGTTGGATGTGTGCTCCTGTATGTGCGAGCTCACATGCTGTGGATCTCGAGTGTCTTCCTCAGTTATTCTCCACCTTATATTTTGAGGCAATGTCTCTCACTTGAACTCAGAGCTCTTCAGTTCTGCTAGTTTAGCTAGCCAGCTTGCCTGTCTCTATCTCGCACATGCCTGGGATTTTAGACAGGCCACCATACCCACCGGCATTTGGAAGAGTGCTAAGTTTCCAAACTCCACTCCTTACTAAGCAGAAAGGCTTTTCCCCTGAGCATCTCCCCAGCCCTTCACTGTGGTGTCAGTTTTCACCTCTGATGATTGGTGACAGTCAGTGCTTTCACAGCTGCTTTATGCAGACATGCTAAATTAAACTACATGTGAGTGTAGTGTGAGTCCATCTTTATCTTTCTCAGCTTCAAACGTCTTTCTAAAGATGGGAAGCATCCTAATCCCTTTCTCTCTCCCATTCTCCCTGGCAGCTGCGAATAACCGTCTGGTCCCTGTGCACAAAATCCGTATCTTACATCAAGTATCCCAAAGCCTGTCAGCAGGGTGAGTCTGCCAGCGCCCCTCACACACAGTCTTTGTAACTGTTCTGGAGATGTCCTTCTGTCATAGAGAGACAGATAGACGTGGCTACAGCAGCATACCCCCTCCAGCCAGCCTCCATAGTTGTTCCTTCCTCTGTGCCCTCAGATATCTCCTGGATCTCCTCACTCTGTGCCTGTTCTTTCCTGTCTCTGTAAGCAAGAGCGCCTCCATGCCATTTCCTTGACAACAAGATGCTGTGGAAAGTAGCAGAGAGGAATGGCATGCTGGGAGGGAGACCCTTCACTTCTGTTTAAACAGGGCACTTGGCTCTCTCTCATTAGAGTGTGGAGGGGCGTGCCTTCGGGACCTAGCTGTTAGCTTCTCTTCACTAACTTTTTATCTTCAGTTTTGTGTGTGTGTGTGTGTGGTGTGAATGCAAGTATTCACGGAATATAGAAGAGGACATCACATCCCCTAGAGGTGGAGTTACAGGTGGTTGTGAGCCTGTCTTGGGTGCTGGGGTCCAGTTTTATGGAAAAGCAGTATAGGCTTTTAACTCCTGAGCCATCTCCAGCTCATTTCACTAGCTCTTCTGTCAAGGCATCACATCCTGTCACATCTGAGCATCCCAGAACAGGGAAAGGAGATAGGAGCCCTCCCCATTTGAGCCTCACCCCTGGGAGAAGATAGAAGGCTGGGCAGAGTGTGCAGCTGGGGTGGGTGTGCAATTCTCGAACCCAGAAACTACAGTAGAGGGAGCAAGACACAGTGGGTCTCTCACTGATTTCTTTGTTGCCATAAGCGATTTGCAGAGCGCACTGGACTGAATGCATTGTAGGTGCGTTTTGATTTTTGTCGTCTTGAGTGTCACTGTGCCTGAACAACCGTCCGGCTCTGAGTGGGGGTGGTCCTTTAGTCCTCTATTACTTGAAATGTTCTTGTCATTCATGAAGCAACAACCTTGGCCTAGGGCTTTTTACACTAATACAATACAGGAAAAATTGATTAATGTTTTTAAGTAAGTTTGTTCTGAAGATTCATCTTAATTTTAGTTATTTGAAATGATAAGTTCAAAAGTAAGAATAAGAAATGCTGGGCTGAAGAGCTGGCTCAGACGTTAAGAGCACACACTGCTTTCCCAGAGGACTAATTCAGTTCCCAGCACTCATGTCAGGTGGCTCACAACTGCCTGTCACTTCAGCTCCAGGGAATGGGACTCTTCCAGCCTCTGCAGGCACCCGGCACTCTGCGCGCATACACAGAAATACACACATACTTACACTAATTAAAACTAAAAAAAAAATCTAAAAACAAAAGAGAAATGCAGTAGCAAACTCAGAACTCACTCAGGGTGTAAAGTGCTTGTGCAGGCATGAGGATGTGGGTTCAGATCCCCAGAACCCACCTAAGAGCCAGGCACAGTGGCACAGGTCTGTAATCCCAGACTCCTACCTCATGACGGGAGCTGGAGGCTGAGAATTCCAGAGCTTGCAGGCCAGTTACCCTGTGTCAAACAAGGTGGATGGGGAGTCCAGACACCTAAGATTGTCTTCTAACCCTCATACATATATATGCCATGGCACGGGTGTGCCTGGATTCACACACAGCACACACACACACACACAATAGCAAGCTGGCTTTTGACCAAGTATCTCCTGTAATTTCTTTGTGAAACATATTAACCAGCTGGGCCCTGCATTTAGTCAGTGACATTTGTGCCACATGAAAATCAGGTGCTTGGGTTGATTCTGGCCCCTGCAGAGCAGTCTGTGTGTGAGTCACCACCTGACTTGCAGGAGGGGTGAGACCTCTGCTTGTCAGGTTCCTGTGTGACGATGTCCTGCTCACCAGAGGAACTGTAGTGTTCCACACTTGTGAGGCTTCTCCCTCTCGATTGGTTCTTTCCCGTGTCCCTTTTAAAGACTCTGCTGTGCTCTAGTGTTTGTCCATGTTCTGGTTCCAGGTCACCTTCTCTCTCCACAGGAGTAACTTTCACCAGGGATGGCCGCTACCTGGCCTTGGCAGAGAGGCGAGACTGCAGGGACTATGTGAGCATCTTCGTGTGCAGTGACTGGCAGCTCCTCAGGGTAGGGTAATGCTTTCCTGCTGGTGGGGAAGAGGTATAGCCAGTGTGCTGATGATCACAGGGGCCTTGCAGTCCCCAGTGTAGAGAGAATGATGAGATTTCCATGGCCAGAAGGCAGGGGTACTGTGTTCCTTTAAGCAGTGCACACTAAGTGTAGTCCAGACCTCATGGTGCATACTTGGTGCACATTAGAAGTTGGCATGACCTTTGAACCCTCTTGTTTGCATCAGGGAATGCCTCACTGGGAAGAATGCTCAGGAGCTGTGACATTGAGCACATTGCCCCTCTACACACTCACACTTCAGACCCAGGAGCACAGTTCAGTGTCAGAGTATTAAAGGAAGAGCAGGGTGCAGGCAGATGAGGGCATGTGGGCCTTGCCCAGAATGGTTGGTGTTCACCAGGACAGCATGCAGATATTTTGTCTGTTGCTGCATATAAAATGATGCATGTGCCAGAAGCATTGGTTATAAAATAAATGTATTTATCTAAGGAAATGTTTCCAAATTGTCATGTTTTTCTCTCATCTGGAAGCACTTTGACACAGACACCCAGGACCTCACAGGGATCGAGTGGGCCCCGAATGGCTGTGTGCTAGCAGCGTGGGACACTTGCTTGGAGGTATAGCACATGGCTAGCAGCACCTGTGTGCGCTTCAGTGCAGCAAGCTGCTGGGCACTGAAGCATGTGTTCAGCGCCTGACATGTCTAATGTCTCATCTGCAGTACAAGATCCTGCTGTACTCCTTGGATGGCCGCCTGCTCTCAGCATACTGTGCCTATGAGTGGTCCTTGGGCATCAAGTCTGTGTCTTGGAGTCCCAGCAGTCAGTTCCTGGCCATTGGGAGCTATGATGGAAAGGTGGGAAATGGCTCAGGGCACAGGCCAACTCCATGATCTGCAGGACACTGACAGCTCCGTGAGCGGTCTGCATGTTATTCTCACGGTTCCTTCCCCAGGTGCGCCTCCTTAATCATGTGACCTGGAAGATGATCACCGAGTTTGGGCATCCTACAGCCATTAATAATCCCAAGACAGTAAGTATGCATATATCTTCACTTGAGCACAGTGGTTTCTCTGGTGCTATGATGGTGATCTTTCTCAGTTGCTGTGATGTTGACTTCCCTGTCCCTGCACCCTCACACACTCCTTTGTCAAGGGCATGTCTAGTCCAGGCTCCTCTGTCCTAACCAGATGCTGTGTTGATGCTCTGTCCTCTGCAGGTCCCTGGTGTTTGCAGAGGGGACTGGGGAATCCTGAGCATCTGCCATCCTACCAGGCACTGTGCTCTGGGCTTCAGTAGACAAGCAGGGAAGGGCCAGGAGAGTTGTTCTGTGCAGACCTTGGGTAGGAGCAGCCCAGGTCCAGGAACTAGGAAGTGCAGAGATACCAGTTGAAGGCATATTCTGTAGCTCTGTAGTGTTGAGTCCGCGCTGTCTTTTGTCAATGTCTGCAGCAAGGACAGACTTCCAATTTCCTTGTAGAGGTCAAGGTGCTAGACCTGAGGAGGACAAGGAAGGGCCAGGGCTGCAGGCCAGAACCCTGGAGGAAGGAGGAGCTGGGTGGAGGCTAGCTTTAGTCAGGGTGCTCTTCCAGGAGCAGTGGTTGGACTTGGCTGGAGCCCAGGTGAGGGATAGCAGGCTGCCAAGGTTTGCCTGTGGTTCATGTGTCTGTGGTTTCTCTGCCTGGGACTGTGGTGTATGAGTCAGCTGTGTGTCACTGTGACAGAATGCCTGAGACAGGACCAATTTAAAGGAGGAGGGATTTATTTTGGTTCCTAATTTCCAAAGCTTCAGTCCATGGTTCCTTTGCCTTGTTACTTTGGGCCTGTGTCGAGGTAACACATTATGGTAAGGAGCAAATGGCAGAGCAGAGCTAATCTTACAGTGGCCAGGAAGCAGAGGAAGAACAGGTGAGGTCTCAATGTGGGCTCCAAAGACACACCTCCAGTGACCCGCCTTCCCCCTCAAACTATTTAAAGTTACCGCCAGCTCCCAGTAGTGCCACAGGCTGGCAGCCAAGCCCAAGCTTGTGGCCTTTAAGACCCACACTAGCAGCAAGTCAGGCCTGGCTGTTTGCTGTTCCCACAGCCTTGCTGCTCACTGGCCTCTGGCCTGGCACCCACATGTCACTTCTGCATAGCTGTGACATTGTTCACCACAACACAGCCATGTGATGAGGTCGGTGCCCATCTTTAAAGGACAGCCTGGCCAGTGGGACTGAGGTGGCAGCTAAGCTGTCCTTCACTGCAGAAGGGGTCAGACTGGCACTGCTTCCCGGTAATAGTGGTTTCTGACACTTAAGTTGGCCACCTTCCCGAGTCCCTGGTTCTTGTCACTAACTGGTTAGTGGCCACATCCTATTTTGCAGGTTGTATATAAGGAAGCTGAGAAGATCCCACAGCTGGGGCTGGGCCACCTGTCCTTCCCACCACCCCGTGCAATGGCTGGTGCCCTCTCTACCTCAGAGAGCAAATGTAAGCAGCAGAGGGCTGTCTTCCATGGGAGAAAGCTTGTTCTTTCTGTCTTAGATGAGAGTCCTCTGTCCATGTGAATCTCAGGTGCTGTTTGTTTGGGTGGGGGAGATTTTGAGATGTGGTCTCAATCCTCCTGCAGCATAGGGATCACAGGTGTTCTCCTGGGATGCTCTCCTTTCCTACACGGCCCTGTGTTCCACATGCCCTCATCCCATCTGTCACAACAGCTTAATAGTCCTGGCCCTCCAAGGTGTCTTTTAGACAGTTCTCTGAATGGACCTCAGAGGGATTTGGGAGGCAGAAAGAACAGGAACAGACATGTACTTAGTGCTTTTCTGGAATAGGACCCTGAGCTTCCACTTCCTGCCCTGCAGGGAAATGGGCAGGGACCTCAGACTGAAGATATGAGGGGATGGACATCAGCTGGGCAATGTGGGCTTAGATGGTTGAAGGCAACCAGGCTTGAGAGGTGCTGCTCATGCTGGCTGGTGTTTATCTAACATTTGCAGGTTGATATTCTTCCTTTAATTCCCAGCTGGAAAAGAGTGGCCATCTGTGCAGAGATGCTGGAAATAATACACCTGCCAAATGTTCAAGTAGCTGGGACTAGCTCAGAAAGCAGACCTAAGCATGCTTATTCCCTTCCACTGGGGCTCCAAACTGCATGGTCCGCTCCCCACTTGGGGCCCTCTAGGCAGTGAAACTGTTGTCCCCTAGGGAACTTGTGAACAGGCCTCTTACCACAGCCATCAGCTCTTTAAGCCCCCCACCCAGCAAATCTGTCCCACATTTCCTGGCATGTTTTCCTGTCTGCCTGCCTCCTCACCCCTTCTCCACTGTAACCAGTGCCCTCAGCATGTCTTCCCTGTTGGTGTTCCAGATGAGATCGCCTCTGGGCCAGTGTCCTTGCAGACTCTGAAGCCAGTAGCTGACAGAGCGAACCCTAGGATGGGTGTAGGGATGCTGGCTTTCAGCTCTGACAGCTACTTCCTTGCAACAAGAAACGGTCAGTGTCATACTCATAAGCAGGGTCAACTGCTCACTGCACACTTTGATGCCAAGAGTAGAAATGATTGGAGAAACAAAGCTCAGGAGGGTAGTTGTGTGCTGTTCTCCTGATGTTCTGCTGAAGTGGATATTCTGCACAGCAGCTCCTTGCTAGCCCGTCCATGCCCTGGCTGACTGCCTTCTCCTCCTGCAGGCCTTCTCACTGTGCAGGAATGGGTCCAGCATTGGCCTCTATGGGTCTGGCTTTGTTTGCAGGTTTTTACATTTACAAATGTAAAAACCACAGGAAAAGAGGGGTTTGTGGCCTTTGGAGGCCTTTTCTTTGTTATGGGTGCTAGTCCCCGAGAAAGAAACCCAGTACACCCTTTGAGCCAGGGTTTGCTCGAAGGTGGCCAGCACTGACATGGTGCCCTATCTCTGTTTCCTTGCAGACAATGTCCCTAATGCTGTCTGGATCTGGGACATTCAGAAGCTGAAGCTGTTTGTGGTACTAGAGCACATGTCTGCAGTGCGCTCATTTCAGTGGGACCCACAGCAGCCAAGGCTGGCCATCTGTACAGGAGGGAGCAAGGTGTACCTGTGGTCCCCAGCAGGCTGTGTGTCAGTGCAGGTTCCTGGGGAAGGTGAGCAGATCCCAGCAGACAGAGACACGGTGGCTCAGCACAGGCTGATCTACTTAAACCTCCCGCACCGTACCTTTCAGCAAACTTGCAGGACCTTGCCTAGTGTGTACACCTGACAGAGGACCCGCTGCCCTAAGCTTTATGGGCTTTGGCTTCACCAGGCTCCTCACCCACAGGCTGCCCTCCTTGGTCCTGGTTTCTACTCTGACCTTCTGACTACCTGTCTCTCTCTAGGTGACTTTCCAGTGCTTGGACTGTGCTGGCATTTAAGTGGGGATTCCTTGGCCCTCCTTAGTAAGGATCACTTCTGTCTCTGCTTTCTGGAGACCAAAGAGGGGCTTGGCACAGCCTGTGGACTACAGGATGGCCATGCCTAGGACCTGAGTGGAAACTGAGGCAGCAGGCCCTGCTGGTCCCAACATAAGCAACAGCTGCACAGGCTCTACACATGGGATGGGATGCTCAGTTTTCTGTAGTGAGGTCTTTCTGTAAATATGTATAAAGTTGTAATATAAAATAGGTATTTGCTAATTCACGGAACAAGGGTGATCATTTTCCTCAAGGCTTTAGGTCACAGGTTCAAGGTCTGTCTTGGGAGGATGAAGAATCCTGAAGTGACACCACTTAGCTCCCTTTTGACCCTTTGCTGTTTCCTGAGCCCTGTTTTCAGAGTGCTTTGGAACAAGGGTGACTGCTGTCCCACCTGTCCAGCCCCTCCGCAGCAGGACGTACTCAGAAATGCTGTGAGGTCCAGCACCTGTGCTAGTCCCCATGTGGGCCGGGAGTCCCACAGCAGGTGGGCAGGTCTCTGGCCCAACAAGGCAGTTCGGCAGGGAGTCCTGGATTTCTGCCTGGTACAGTGGAAGTGTTCAGACCACCCAACATATGTCCGCATCTCTAACAAATGCCTTGAAAGCAGCCAGACCAGAATGTTGGGACTTGCAAACCAGGATTCTAACCTGAACTGTGTACTTTAACCCATCTGAGTTTTTGTAAAGAGGACTACTAGGGAGGGTCCACAGCCAGCCAGCAGGTTCAATCCTTTGGGCCTCAAGATAGTCTTTGGTTGGCATACCTGTTTTGTGACAGTACTTCAAAAAGGAGCGACTCCATTTGGTTTTCAATGTCTTTACTACAAGACCAAAGCACTGGGTAGACCAGGTGCATCTGAGGTCACCTTTCCTCTTGGACAGGCCATGACACTCTGGTCACATCCATGCTGGTTAACTTAAAGCAGAGGTATCACGTGACAGGCCAGCATCTACAGTGTAATGAATGACAAGAGCTAGAGCCATAGGGGCAAGCTGTGTGTGGCTGGCGTGTTGAAGCTCAGCAAAGCTCAGTGGGGCTGATGGCACCTGGGGTGTGTGGGGCTGCAGGCTGGTCTGTTTATTAATAAACATGCACTTTTTAAACCAAACCACTCAGTCCCTTTTAAACAGAGACAGGATGATATAAACCCACCACCATGACCTCCAGAAGGGGCTGGATTATGTCATGAGACTGACCTTTTCTGGGTCTAGGAAAATTGCAGTATTAACACAACCTGGATTAATTTTACAAAGTATGACTTTAGGTCAAACATAGTCACAGAAGGGCAGCTTCACTAGGAACTGCCAGGCAGGCTGTCTTCCTTGGTAACTAGTCTGCTGACTGCTATTGTACTTAGCTTTTAAAAAACGGGCTGAATTTCAAAATACAAAACTTGACGGGGGTATTAACAAATGTGCAGTAGCAGTGCAGGCACCAGAGTCACTGTGCTCCACCCTGTCGCCAACAGTCCACACAGCAGAAGTGGGCGGGGACATTCTGCTCAGCATGCTGGAGGGGCAGGGCAGGAAGAACAAGCCCAGTAGTGACACTGGAAAAAACATTTATGTGGAGTTACAGAAGGAACACAGTGGCATGGGGACAGCCAGTATTTCTGCCTTCATATATCATGTTGCCAAGGTGTTCAATATCCAACTAAATATATATAATTCACTTGACTATTCTAATCAGATACTTAAAGTGGCAATGCCCGTCTTCTCTCCAGCCACAGTGTGTAGCACGAGGTGGCACACCAGTCCCCACCACCTTGGTTTTCTTGGGGACACAGCTGTCTAGAAGCCTATCTTGCCCCTGGTCATGGAGTAACCCAGCTTGGCTTCGTTGTTAATGAAGGACATTAGCCCCACGTAGGTCTCGATGAGGAGTGGGCGCTCCAGCACCAGCACGCTATTGGCCTGCCCTGGCAGTGGACTTTCCTTCTGGGCTTTCTTGACGGCTTGGATTAGAAGAGCCTTGAAGCTTTCCAACTTTAAAGAGAGAATAAAATAGAGCCTTAACCTCAAGGCAGACAGCAGTGTTCCACCTCACAGGGAAACAAGGGGCGAAGGTCAACAGGTCAAGCGAGTGTCATCAGGTGACTCATCCTTGCAAACACCATGACGACCTGGCGTTAAGCCCCTTCAACTCTAGATAGTACCACTCTGTCACTTAAGATACACTCAAGGGACTCAGCAGCGTGAGACAGACAAGATGCTGCCAGCACAACAGACAGTAAACCTTTTTACATAGCCGCACATGCTCTGAAGTGACACGAAGTACACCGAGCAGTGTGACCCGCTAACAGCACCATCAACACACAGTACACACGGGTGTGCTGTGTGCTCAGTGACCAGAAGCATCACAGATGGATGAATT
>CABHPH010061893.1:0-28700 GCA_902168325.1 Peromyscus nudipes
GAGAGAGAGAGAGAGAGAGAGAGAGAGAGAGAGAGAGAGAGAGAGAGAGAATCTGGAACCTCAGCTAAAAACACAGTGTTATTGTAACGTGAAATGTTCAAAATATTAACAGGGTTTCTTAGTACAAAATCAGTTACCAGTAGAGATACTTTCTCAATATAAGAGCCATATTCCACTATGTCTGTTTTTATTAATGTATTTTTATTAGATGCATTAACCTATATGACACAGGTCATACAAAAAGAGTAGAGGTAGTGTAGGCAGAACCTCCTCACATCCCCTAGAAGCAAAGACATCTCACCAATTCCAATGCAGGTCTGAAAAAGTTACAAAATGGATTGTTGTTTGATGAGCATTCCTCTGAGATGGTAGGTATCTTTGTTTAAATCACTGTTGCAAAAATCTCACAGGCGTCAAACACAAGTTTTCCTACCTCACTCAAGACTAGTTATGACATCAGCATTGCCAAGGGTGCTAAATGATTTTATTTTACATTTTTATTTATTATCATTTATTATATGCGTGCATATGCTTGCCAAGGTGCATATGTAGAGGTCAGAGGGCAACTCTCAGGAGTCAAGTTTTCTCCTTTCACCATCTATCCTGGGGAGAGCTCTCAGGTCCTCAGGCTTGGCAGCAAGCACCCACAGTGCCACGTCGACAGTCCAAATGCATGAAATGATTTTTTAAAGCATATACAAGTTGACAAAATACTGATATTTTTATTCCCAAGGAAAACATTTACTTTCATGTATTATTTTGTCTAATGACCCATTGGAAGAATTTATAACCTGTCTTTTTTACTTTTTAAAGATATTTTTATTATAAAATTTTTCCTCCAATCCACAGTAAGTATCTTTGGCCATCTTTTCCAGATAAATACAGAGTGTCTACTTGAATTGATTGAATTCAATGCATTCATTTCAGGATCTTTTATTTATGTCCTTGCGCATTTAAAATAAATAAGGTTAATGCTGATAGAACATGGTTGTGTGGGTCTTAGAAGGGCCTATTTTTTTCATTGCACCTCTTTTGTTTTCTCTTGCTTAGCAAATCAGATGCTAGATATATTTTGATTAGTTTGTACTTTAATGGATCATGTATGGAGGGTCCACCTTTCACACTGGGGCCATTAATTTTTCTTGAGTCTGATGGAGAAAACAGGTAGAGCTTTTTTTGTGTGCTGATTGAAAAGTGATGGATTATTTTCATGTGGTAAGGAACAATGTTTTCTTTAGCACAGCAGGATATGATGTTTGCAAGGTCTAACAGTGAAATATTATGCATATCTACTGCTGGCCGGCTGCCAGAAATGAAACAGCAAAATCGGGGGAGATTCTAAATTTGAATCTTAAAAGCGGTGCAACCTACAAAGAAGCTAATGAGCCGTTCTGGGCAGAAAAAGCATCAGTGCTAATAGATGACGCCTGCCACGCATGCTCGCGTTTAACAGAATGGTAAATAATTATTCATTTAAATGTTGCCTTGAACTTTGTTTTAAGGGGAAAAAAAGATTTATTTCCTAGTCATTTCCAATAGGCACTGTTGCATGGATTTTTTTTCCCTTCCTAATTCAGAGACCCATGGCATTTCCTTCCTGGTGAAGGTAGGGTCATTTTCCAAATAGTTTTTCTCCCATAGTGCCTGGACAATTGAAAGACAATTTTATTTCACTATTGTTGAGTATTTAGAACTTGCCTTTTCAAATCAGTAGGATCATGAAACAGCTTTGAAATGTCATATAAAATAAATATGTGAATGTGATTTTTAAAGATAGGGAAAGGAGTGTTTGAGTTTTGTGGATATCTTGGGCCTCTTCATTTGCAAAGTCAAGTGTCTGGTGATGGGATTCCTTTCACCATAATCGATTGTATTCCTGTCTTGGTAAACTTTCACTGGATTAAAGGAAACACAATGCATATGTTCACTCACATCCAGCTGACCAAGACTCTAATTTATAAGAAATGTTTGATATCTTAAAAAGTTGAACCTTTCTCTTCTGGACACTTAAATTTTATTTTATTTAGAACTAGGATGTTTTTTAGTAGTTACTTAAAAAGAGGTTGAGTCTAGCAGAGCATTTGTTCAGTATAAAGTGGAGAACCACACAATCAGTGTGAAAAATATACTTGATATTACTGCCCCTTTATAACAGGGAAATTTAATGGGAGGAGACACTCACTACACCTTGATGCCTCATGTTAATTTTTATCACTGTATTTCATGCCCCATTTTAAAGGTGGTGTTGGAGTAAAGCCATTAGCTTTTGCATTTCAGATCATAATGATGTTGTGCTGCAGAAAGCAAGCCAGTGCGCAGCGTGCAGGAAGCCAGGAGTGTCCCAGAACAGGGAGAAGCCATGTGTATTGTTCTGTCATTAAAGTCCTAACAGAGGTCGGCCATCTTCCTCCTGTGCCTCAGTGTCCATTTTCCTGAAAAGCTGTACTGTCTTTTCCTGGCCCTCAGGGCATGCAAGAGCTCCTCAAAAGGTTCTCTTGTTGCCAAAGCCTAGTCTGTCTCCAAATCCACATGAAGTACTAGGAACCTGCTAGGGTGGCTTCCTCACTAAAAACTGCAGTTAATCTTCTAGATAGCATTGTTTGAATGTCGTGTATCCTAGCGTTACTTTTCACTTGTTTAATATCCTAAATAATAGATTATCTAAAAGAATTCAGTGGTCATGTATCCCATACAGTGACCTGCCGACAATCTCTCAAAGTCTTTATTTATTTATTTTTAAATAAAGTCTCATAAAATATGCAAAGGAATGTGATATCAACTTAAATTGTCTTTTTGAGACTGCCATGCAGTACTCACACACAGTGGAAAGTGCACTCTGGATTAAAAAAAAAAAAAGAAATCAATCCTATAAGACTATATATATTTGACTGATATGAATTTGAATCTGCTTTGTCAAAACAATACAGAAAAATTCATTTATGTTGAAAGCATATTAAAATTTGGCAACAAAAACTCAGATACCCTGAAAGAACATATTGGTGGAAATCTTGAATACATATGTTTCTAAACAAAGTAGGTCCAGCCAACTGTTTACATTTAAATGTCAAAGTAATGTGCAAGCTATGGTGGAATCTATCTTTGAAAACTAAGACTGCATTGAAATGAAAAAGCAACATTGGAACTTTTAGATATGCAAATACAAATTAATTCTGGCTCAGTTGTCATTTTCATTGAAATTTTTTTAATGAGAAAAAAGAAAAGAGAGGAAAAGGGGAAGAAAAGGAAGAATTTTATTTTTGTTCTTACTATCAATTAAGTATTGTTCTATTAAATTAAGATTATAAAGTGTGTTGATACAACTGGAAACATGAAATATGTAGTTTACCTTTGCATATAGATTTATTATGTCTATATTTGTAATCTATAATTCCTGTGAGAGTAAAATTGAAAAAAAAATGACCAATCTGGTTTGTGCTCTTCTGGCTTTCTCTTCCAGAACGTCTGCTTTGCAGAGCAGTTTTGCATTTCCGCATTCACTCACAGTTTGCACCTATACTTCCCGTGCTCCTGTGCTATCTGGTGGTTAGTTTCACCGCATCCCACCCAGCCTATACATTCCAAGTGCTTGGTGTCCATCATCCCCCTTCATCTCCAGTTTGGCCTCTGAAAATCCATTGGGTTTTTTTGTCATTTTGTTTGTTTGTTTGTTTGTTTGTTTTGCTTTTTTGGGTGTTTTGTTTTGTTTGTTTTTGTTTTTCAAGACGGGGTTTCAAACTCACAGAGATCCACCTGCCTCTGCCACCCAAGTGCTGAGACTAAAGGCATGTTAGAGCTAATACATTACAAAATATATATAGCTTTTCATATTTTAATGTTTATGGAGGTAAAGATTCCACTTTAGGACACAATAAATATACAAAATAAATGCAGTAACTAGAGCTGTTCCTCCATTGATGCCTGGTTAGCACTGGTATACATAGGACTAGCTTCTTAGCATTTTATAATACACTTAGCACAATGAGGCAAAGCTTGAATCTGAGAAGGAATTCACAAGTTCAAACTTGTGAATTTTAAAATGAAATTTTAAAATGTTGTGAAGTTTAAAATGAAGCAGTTCATTGCTCTATCTGTATTTTATTGCTATACAAACATATTTTGTTGTTGAGTAATTGGATACTTTAGGTTTGTCGAATACACTCTGCACAAAACTAAGAGTTCACAAGTAAGGCAAGAGCAGGAGCATACATTTAATCTCTGCACTTGGGAGCGGGAGTGGAGGCTGAGGCAGAGGCTGAGGCAGGCAGATCACTGTGAGTTCAAAGTCAACCTGGTCTACATACAGAGTTCCAGAACAACCGGAGCTACATAGTGATACTCTATCTCAGAAAGAAAAAAAAAATTCTTCTTCATGTCTGTGGTTATAAAACATTTAAACAAGTAAGATTTCTGTAGCTAAATTTAGATTTGAATTGATCATCATTTTCTAAAAGCAATTTCCAGTTGTGAAGCACACTCTTGCCTCTCCTCTGACAGGAGAAAATTTCACATATTCTCAATAGTGTTGAAGGTTTTTCCTAAAATGTTCTTGGCATGTTCCTTTTTACCAAAATATCTTATAATTTATAAAAGTTAAATTTGCCTTTAAGACAACCACTTCCCTTAGATTCCAGAAAATCACAATGACATTGATTGGGTTACATATTCACTGGTGTCATTAAAGCCATTGTGACAACAAACAGACCTAGTCAAATATCTAAAAACTTTGAAAGGGACTGGCATCTACAATGTAAAGCAAGGGTGAAATTTCTAGCTGACTTAATTTAAATTTTTAACTGATTTTAAAATGCTGTCTTCTTTAGAGGTTGTTGAGTTTCAAACATTCGCTACTAAAAACTGACAGATCTTTTATGAATATTTGGAAAATTATCTTTAGCTTTTTTGTAGCCCAGCAAAAAATGCAAAAAGAATCATAATCTGCCTTTTGGAAATCTGTGTGGTGTTATAACTGAATCCCATGGAAAGAACAGACGGAAAATGGTAGTTATTATTAATTTAGAAAAACAAAGCGAAGCCCAGCATTTCAGTAATGTGGAGAGTTGTGTGCTCTTGAAGGAGAGAGGGCTTTGTAATTGGATTTTGGAGTAATTTAGAAGACGAGATAAGACGTAATGGTTGTGTATTAGACGTTGGAATAACAACAGAAACCCATAATGGGAGGGTTCATTGCACTGGGGAAAAAAAATACAGCAACAAAGAAAAGCAGCCTGACTGGCAAATGGCCTGAGCAGGAAGCAGCAAGGTGAATGTGGGAAGGCCGGAGGATGGAGTCTGGACAGGACAGTCAAGGAGGGGTTGGAGCTGCAAGGACAGCACGCAGCAGGGCAGCCCCCCTCCACCCCTCCACCACCACACACACCCTTCTTCCTACTGGAGAATCCCTCCCCTGGCTTTCTCACCTATCAGTCACCACTTTGTCTCCTCAGCCTGTTCACCTGCTGGCTCCCAGGTTCTCTGAGGAGGGGCTGTGTGGCAGTCTGTAAACTCTTGCAGCAGCCGCCATGCGCTCAGAGAGCCAGGCCAGCTGACCAGACCCGTTTCTCCATCACATCCCTGGAAACGCATGGCCTCTGCCCAGTGGGGAAGACAAAGAAGACTCCAGAAAGGAAAGGAAATCCTCCTGCCTTTGCAGACCACCAATATTCAGTTCAAGTCTTGGGCAAGCAAATAACTTTTCACCCCCACCCCCTTTTTTAATCCCTTTCCAAAGGACACAGGCACCTAGGCTCCGGGTCCCAAGAGAGGCCTCATTTTGGAACAAGTAATTTGTGTATTGGCATTGGCAAGAAGAGCCCGCTTCTACAATCAGAAGGCTGCGTTTCTGGCTGGTGGGCTGTTTCCTGCAGGACTGAATTGCTTCCCAGTTACCAGCACTTGGCTACCCCCTGCTGGGCAGGAAGCTAAGGGCCCGCAGATCACACCAGTACACTCCAGGGTCATCTCCTTGCAAGGTCTGGGACAGAATCCACTTACTTCCTGTCAAATCGTGATCACACATTCTTGACACCAGGAAACTGGAGTGTGAAGTTTCCTTCCAGTGCCTACAAGGTGTTAAAGATTTTTTTTTTCTTCCTTCCAAGCCCTTTGTATGCCTGTGTAAGCAGAACAAGTCTGTTTATTTTTTGCGTGTGTGTGTGTGTGTGTGTGTGTGTGTGTGTGTGTGTGTGTGAAGGTGAGTTTATTAAAAGCACACCCATAACTTGTGTATTAAAATGATGATATGCTTTGTTTAGCACAAAAAATGTGCTTGCTCAAGCCCCGTTTCCAAGCCTTCGGTGAGTGAATCACTTCATCTTGGGAGAAGGCAGTGTGTGTTAGGAAGACATCAGGCTGAGAAGCCAGGGAAGGAGCCTGATCTGAGCCTCTTTCTCAAACCCTCTTTTTCAACCATTAAAACAAAACAAACAAACAAACAAACAAACAAACAAAAAACAGCTACACACTGAAACAGACTTTGGTAAATGTAAGTGAATGGAAAAAGCCAATTTTTAATCAGATCAAGCTTTCAAATACAGATTAATACATTTTAATTTTCTTTCAAACCATTTTAAAAGTCACTCTTTAACAAAACCCAGATTGAAGGAAATTGGCTGCTGTAACTGTAATGCGTATACGTTGTTAAGACAGTTAGGAAACCTCAGACACATTTGGAAGACATAGCTTAAAAGTGCTTTTAATACAAAATAAGTAAAATACAAATAAAAGGGGATTAGTTGGCACAGCTGCAGTGCCAGGCAGACATGTACACAGAGAGCGCTTTCAGTGACTCGGGGGCCCAAATGTCTTTTTCAGACTCCCACAGTCCTGATGCTGACACACGTTTTTTATTTCACTTATTTTGCAGATGGGCCAGAAGGAAAGCAGACACTCGGAGTAAGCAAGGAGTCTCCCATCAACGCAACACTGACAGACAGCTTCTGTTTCCAGGAGTAAAGGCACAATGTTTAAAGGCACAACATCCTTCTTGTACTTGTTCATGTGACCCCAGTCCATTCACTAACAAACTAGTGAAGGAGAAGAAGGCTGCTAGCTTTGTGTGTGGAAAGGTCAGAACCCTTGAACTCTGCATCATAGGCCACCTCAGAAGTAACATGAACATTTTTCTGTTGGAAGGGAATAAACAGGTGAAGATTTTGTTAAATTTCAAGCTGGCTTGGTCCTGTGTTGCGGCTCAGAATAAGGCTGATTTCCAAATGAGGTTGGCGCCTGTTGAAGCCTTCAGCCAATCAAGGAAGAGGGAGCTGCCAATGAAGGAAGGGGACTAACGAGGTTTTACACCATCAGGAGAGGAATCAGATCTCAAGCACTTGATATACGACTCACGCCTTTTCATAATCTTGGCCTCTCATACTCGTTTTGTGACCCCTGTGCTGTGCCTCGTGTCCAGACATTGGGCCATGAACAGCGGTGGGTGCAAATGAAGAGGGCAGTCTATCCCTGGTACAGGAAAGGGTTACTGTACCTGAGCTTCAGCAACCCAGCCCTGCTCGCCCACTTAGAAAAGTAAGTCAGTCTTTCTACCAAATTCTGCCAGATGAAAATCAGTACTTTAATCTCAGTTCTCCTCAGCAAATGGAGTGATTCCTTTCTCCAGCTCCTGCAATTTGTTGACACTAACTCCTTTCTTCTTGGAGTTCTTTCATCTTCCCGTTTTTCTTGAACACTCATCACCCTCCTTTTGTTCTTAAGAATTTCCTTACAATAAATTCATCACCTATGAGATATGGGAGGCTTGCTTGTATTGCAATTTTTTCCTGAGCAAAGGAAAATAGAAAATAAGATATTGACCCCCACTTTAACCTATAGTGTAATATTCTTAGAAAATAACACCTGAAACTAATAGTAAACAACAGAATATAAACAAAATTTAAGTAATAAAATAATGACAAGCGAAGATGATGAACTTCAAAGAGAAAAAGGGATAAGAGATTCAGACAATGGTGACAAGGAGACACATTTTGAGTGAACTAATAATGGGAAACAGGATTTGACTGATCTTATCAGATGCTATTCCAAATACTTTTGTGTGAGTGATATCTTTTAATCTTCTTAACCTACGAGCTAGGTATTTTTTCTGTTCAGATGAAACGTGACCATTCCACATCCCAGACTGTATTGCAGAGTCTAAAACAGAATAACCATCTTGGCTTGCATATGAAAGGGTATATGAGTTAGTGTTCTGTTTTGCTTTTTGCTTTCCACAATACCTACAGAAACAACTTATGAAAAGAAAGATTTATTTTGGCTCAGGGTTCCAGGGGGATTCAGCCCATCATGGTTGGGAGGGAAGGAAAAGCAGCTCCCTTTAACAGCAGTGTGAATATACGATGGGTGTTCTTCACAAGGTGGGACCAGATGTAGCCTTCAAGATGCTCTTCTAGAGATCTATTTCAACAGGAGAGATCCTGCCACTGAAGGGTCCTACAGCCTCACAATCCAGCACATCACCTGGGGAGCACAAAGAACAGAAGTGGAGTCAACAGGTTGCAACCATTTGTGATGTTTCGGATTATTAATTTTCCTGAGTGGGGGAAGGTATTTCTATACATCCTAGGTAGAGAGGACAATAACAGACCCAAGAAATGATTCCATCAAAGTAGCTCTTGGTGAATTAATGAGGTTATTTGGGCTATTTACAGGAGCATGGATGACTCCAGCCGCTGTGTCACCAAGAATCCCCACCACACCACGGGTCATGACACATGAAAGCCGCTTCTGGAGTCTTATTTATAAATTTCAAGTAGCTACAGTACTGAAGCATATCTTCCACCCCAGGAATTCTTTTTGGCTTACACAGGTTCAGAGAGGAGCCTCAAGAAGACTGCTTCTTATGAGTTTCATAAGCCTGGTGAGCCTTCTGCTCCTTCCACAACAGAATGTTATAATCCAAAGGAAATAGTCATACAGCACAGATTTAAACCATAACAGAGGGCTGGGAAAGGCAAGTGAGTTCAAACAACACTGGAAGGAGGCACAGAGAGCTGCAAAGGAACCATAGTAATGATTTACTCTGGTGTTTTGGTCATGCAAAGCTTGCATTCAGGATATTCTTGACTAGATCTAGTTGAGGGGGGAAGGTATTTACCAAAGCAAGTACCCTCCAACAAGAGACCTTTATAACAATTTGGTGTTAATTATAATATATATTTAATTTTAGTAAGAAACAAGGTTATACATTATATGTCCTATGTTCAGATATATTTATAATCGAGTAACAAACAGATAAAGTAAAATGCATTCTATCTCCCTGCATCAATTATCAATTTGAAAGGAAAGCTTTGAGTTTAGGACATGTGGACCACTTGGAATGCTGTGTTAAGGTATGGTCATGTGGAAAGAAGTGAATTATGGCCCCTGATGCCAACTCACATCCAAATCCATGGATTCCCTTTGTCTTCTGATCTGTAATCTGTTTGTTTGGGTTTTTTGTTAATCAAGGACTTCACCCATCTGGGCTATTTCCATGCTTTAAGCATTCCATTGGCTACTCCACTCCAGGATAGGAAAACCTCACAGTGCGTCTCCATTAGAGATCCAGGGAAGAGGCCATGCATCATTTGCTTGAGTACATCCAGGAGCATGAGTACTTGGCATATGATGTGACTCCATAATACCCAATGTACAGTCCACTTTACCTTGTAGATGTTTAGACACATGAAGTAGAATCTTGACTTCCAATACATCTCCAGATAGTCATAAACACATTGAGGTTTGGAAACTATTGACCTAGAAGGGACAGTGATTCCTTGATACCTGGGCCCTCCTCTCCCAAAGCTCTCTCACTCTGTGGAGAAAATCCTGGCTAGATGAGGACAAGGATGTAGCCCACTCTAACACTCCCTTTTTGCCCAGCTTTGAAGAAAGGTTTTTTAAAGACAGAGCAAAGTTAATGATATAAATGAATGCAGGGAATCTTACGTAAAGATTATGCCATACTCCCAAAGTCGGAAGACCAGGGCACCAGCACTGCATACAGGGAACAGTGCTCAGTCAAGTGAGGAAGTCAAGTATAGAGTGGAACTCCTGCCCTAAACCAGCAAATCTTATGAGCAAGGAAGCCTAGTGAGAATGTGTACCAGAATCTTCTAGAAATGCTAGAAAGCTGGCTAGGGTACTTGTGCTCAGATAGAAATTATGCAAAAGCTCTTCAGGTGCTGCTCCTGGGCAGCTTTTGTTACCCATGGTCTTTGACAGTAGGTAGCTGTGGCAGCAGCAGGCGGGGACAACAGCACACGGAGCTGTCTAGCTTTACATGACACTTGTCTAGCAAGCTTTGGAGATCAGCACCCTTAATTCTTGTGTCGACCTAGCAAGTCAAGTTTTAATAGATTTAAGCTTTTAACAATAGCCAGTGTTAAATCTCTTGGTCCTAGAGTCGTAACAATTTTCTGGAACTCTTCTGGTAACCAAGGCCTACAGTTCCTCTTCTTTGGCTCCAGATAGCCTTCCATTCTTCTTGGTCTTAGCTCTCTAGCTTGTTCTCTGCTTCCAGCACCCTTCCTCTTCCTGCTGTGGTTGCTCTCAGTAGCTTCTTCTTCACTGCTAATTAGCTGGCTACCTTGCCACTTTCACGGCTGGGGCTGTCTCTGCCTGTTGGGACTCCTGCTCCGTTGTAGCTGCTGCTGTGGCTGATCTTTTCCTCTGAGTTACTAGGTTTAGTCCATGCTTAAAGTAGCAAGAAAAGACCACTTAAGAAACATTTTTCACTGGGCCTACATTGCAACACCACGGGAAGAAACACAAAAGTGTTCCCAGCTGACTCAGTAAGCGCCTGAGCATCCTGCTTACAAAGTCACAGAAGGGATGTTCAGAGGAATTGCAGAACACCTGAGGCACAAATGGAGGCTCATATTTACCCCAATCAAAGCCTTGATTCTCTAGCACCAATTGCAACAGTCCCTCTACTAGAGTACCAAGAAAAGTGATCTCCCTCTGAAGGCAGCCTCAAGTTACCTGGAGTTCAGCCAGGGTGGTGATATCGAAAAGGCTGGTGTAAACTGTTTGAAACGGCCTGCCATGAGGCTGTGCCTTCAAAAGCTGGAGCAATCTGTGATCACTGTATGGTTTTCTCGGGGCTTCTGTGGAGTTGCGAGACAGCTGGCGCTGGCATGAGGGTAGTAGGTCTGGCTGTTTGACTGATAGTCCTTTTGCTCAAGACAGTCAGGGCAGCAAGGAAGTCCAACAGTTGCTAGTTAGGAAGTCAAATTCCCCCTACCCTAATGTCTTTGCTTATTCATAGGAAAGTTAACATTAGTCCGTATGTTTATAATAAAGGCAGAAAACACTATTCGCACTAATAGTGACTAAGCTCTTCTCCATCCCCCAGGGAGAGATGAGTTCTGATACTGTTTCAGTATTAGGAAACACCCAAGTCTCTACCTCTACCCCTTTGAAAGCTCCTAAAGTTAGGTTAAAGGTGTTTTAATTTTTATAAGTTTCCCAGGTCATTTTAATACATGAGCTCCGTCTAGGCCCTGCTTTTACCCTTCTCATACTAATTTTTTAATTAAAAAAGTGTTTATTTAATTTTATGTGTATGTCTTAGTGGGTGTGTGTGTGTGTGTACCATGGTTGTGCAGGAGCCCACGGAGATCAGAAGAGGAAATGGATCTCTTGGAGCTGAACTTGTAGATGTTGTGAGCCACCATGAGGATACTGGGAACAGGACCCAGGTCCTCTTCAAGAGCGGTAAGCAATCTTAACTGCTGAGCTATCTTTCTAGTCCCCAGACTCCTTTGAACAAGAAAATACAGTGAAGCATTTACATTGGAATTCACTGCGTAAAGCCTATGTTTGTACTTGTAAGAGGCTATTACTGGGTTAATATGCTATCATTCACTCCTTGTGAAGAGCATACACACTGAGAAAGATTGCACATACTTCTCTACTTACTACAGGGAACCAAATTTGCCATATAATCCAATCACCACAGAGATGTTCCTAAACTATTTGGTTCCTGGGTGGATCTCCATAAGAAATACATCTGACCAACAAAACTGGATTTTATCCAAAAAAAAAAAAAAATAGCGTGTCTTTGTTTAACTATGTTCTTCAAAGTGAATGAAAGATGAAGTTAGGTATTTCAAAAAAAAGAGAGAAAGAAAGAAAAAAAGAAAGAAAAAAATGAATGAAAGAAAGAAGAAAGGAAAGGAGGGAGGGAGGGAGGGAGGGAGGGAGAAAGGAAGGAAGGAAGGAAGGAAGGAAGGAAGGAAGGAAGGAAGGAAGGAAGGAAGGAGAAAAAGAGGAAGTATAAATATGGAGGACTCCCAAGACAATCCCTTCCATTTCTATATCCATTGTTGTGTGTGTAATCCAAATGCAATTTATCTTTGACATTGGAGTGGACTGCCACTTTTTCTTCAGCAATCATTTATTGAGAATATGCTGCCCATACCAGGCACTTTCCTCCTCGCTGTGAGTCTTGAGTGAGTCCCTCTACTTGAAAGATGAAAAGGAGACTACAACAGACAGCATAGATTGCCTGCCTTTGCTGGTTATTAGCAGAGTGACTTTTCTCTTCATCATTTTCCTGACCTGTTCCGAGCAGTGTCCATGAGGAAAAATAGACTATTTATTTGTAAATCTGTCTGTGTAGTGGTGAACACATAGAAATTGCTCTTAGCCCATGGAATGACATAGAAGCCATGTTCTTATGGGGAAGAATGTCACACATAATTCTAAATGTGTATAATCAAGGATTAACTACATAACTAGAATGATTCTAGATTTGAGAACATCATTCCCTGCCATTCCCCATGTAATGCTTATTAAAAGGGCCCCTCCAAAGTTACTTGCTTCTATGCCTAGTGAACTCCATGGCTTGTGGTAACACGATCCATCATGAGATGCTGCAATAAGCTGACATTTTCCACATGTAAATCCTGTACTTTGTAATGCAAGAACAATTACTTTTATGGACAAAACCTTTCCAATCCACCATTTCAAATCCTTGTCTTGCCATGTCATAGTCAAAACATCTGTCTATTAAATCCAATGTAAAGTATACTAAACCGGGTGCATTTGCCTGGGAACATCTGCTTCTTTCTACTGGTATGAGAACTATTCTAAATTAAATGGGTTCAGTCTGCAGGCCTTTCATGAAAATGTTTTAGTCATCTTCATGGGGATTATCAAATAGCCCACAGTTTTGACTGTCATTTCAGGTTCAAATAGAATTCAGAGTTCAGTAAGGGACTCAACCAAATAATGCAATAACAGCTACAATGTGAAGAATACAAGCTTTTTCTATAATTGTTTTATGTAAAATTTTTGATACACTGATTTGAATCATCTATGAATGTACTATAATGACATGTTTTATAATGAGTTGTCTATACATTTAACATTGTGGGTATTTTTCATTGTTTTTATGTATTCTTGCTGAGTGTAGTCATTGTTTTCCTACCAAACTTGAAGAAGGAAAACAAGGCACAGACACTGAGTTCAAAGACAGTGGTCACATGGATTTCAGGGCATGCTCCCTCCACTCCAATGTCTTTACCAAGTCTTTTCCAGACAGTTTTCACAGGAAGCTGAAACTATGAGGTCTAGCTATTATTATTCCTGGGAAACCATCCAGTAGTAAATATATGTCCACAGCTCAGTTATGAAGTTACTCAGGCATAATTAAATTTCGAGAAGTGTCTAAGAAACAGTCAAGGAAGAATTCCTCTTCAATGAGTGTAATCAACGGTTGTCTTAAACAAAGAAAGGCGGGTTTCTGAAATGACACAGCTGGCCGAGGCTCCATACTTGTGTCGTTCACTGATTACCTTCTGTAGTTCATTTTCTTCCCGGGGTGCATCAGGAAGCTTTAGGAGGCAGAACAAAGAGGCTGGAGTCAGAAAACTTGGCTCAAATCCCAATCAAGTTTTTATAAAACACTAACGTGAATTTGGGCAGTACGATATGTCTTTCATTTTCCTTAGCACACAGAATCAATATGTGCTGCCTCAGACAGACCAGTGCCAACTGGCCAGAGCTGCAGTAGAGATGAGATTATTCATTCATCAAATGCCCAGTGTATGCCAACTTTATTTACAGTGTGAATGGTCCTTTAAAGTGGCCCCAAATCAACCATGTTTTTCTGGGTCTTCACCAATAGCAAAGTGACTTTGCTCTTCCTCCCACAGAAGTGCTCTGCTACCCCACTCCTTGATCTGCTCTAGCCTAATGACTTCCTTTGAACAATATAATAACAAAAATAGTTTTCTGTTGATTTAGACCCGGCCTGCTTTAGCACCTGAATCCTGCTGTGATTTTGATATAAAATTTCCCCATGGGTTCATGTGACAGAGACTTACTTGCCAGATGATAGTGTTTTGGCAAACTTACTGTATCATGAAGGCTCTGATGTCATCAATGGGAGGAACAGAGTAATAATTTCGTTTAGGCTTTTAAAATTAAATCTGTTCTTTGACAATTTCATACATGTAGATGAGATTTTTTTAAGTTTTATAAGCCTTATTATTTAAACACTTGTAGCTAAGTAAAAACAACACACACCTAAATTAACCAGACCCGAAGTTGAAATAACTTAAGAACATCTATACATTTAGAACATGCATTCAGAATGGAAGCTGAAGAGCTTCACCTTAAATGCTCCACTTTCAATATCAAATATTTTAGTGACCTTATTACTATCAAACACAAAACAACAACAACAACAACAACGACAACGACAAAAGCGTGACAGAGTTAGAACTAAAAACATTAGCTTTACACTCTAATTACCCTAGCCACTACCGCTCTCAGTTTCCTCTTCCCCCTGTCAAACTGCTTGTTCCCCACAAATCCCTTTCTGAATTCTTATCTTTTTTTTTTTTATTTTGTGATCCAGTGAGTACAAACATGGCCCTTTGTGGCAAAGGTGGAGGAGAGAGGACGGGGGTGGAACTACCCATTGGAGCTTGGTGGACTTACTCTGAACACACAATGAGAATGTGGAGTGATGATGAAGTTATTGGGAGCTTGTGGAAACTTAAGAGACAAACCCTGCTTAGAGGAGAAGGGTCACTTAGAGTATGCCTAGTGTCTTAGGGTTTCTATTGCTGTGAAGAGACACCATGACCACAGCAACTCTTATAAAGAAAACATTTAATTGGCTGACTTACAGTTTCAGAGGTTCAGTTCCTTATCATCATGGCAGCAGGCATGGCAGGGAGCATGGTGGCCTGCAGGCAGATATGGTGCTGGCTATATATTGGCTTGCCAACAGGAAGTTGACTGAAAGTCACTGAGGGAAGCTTGAACAAAAGAGACCTCAAAGCCCACCCCCACAATGACACACTTCCTCCGACAAGGCCACACCTCCTCCAACAAGGCTACACCTCCTAATAGTGCCACTCCCTTTGGGGGCCATTGTCTTTCAAACCACCATATTCCACTCCCTAGCCCCTAGAGGCTTATAGCCATATCATAATGCAAAACATACATTCAGTCGAACTTCAAAAGTCCTCATAATCTATCACAGTCTCAAACCTGTTTCAAAGTACAAAGTCTCTTCTGAGATTCATGCAATCTCTTAACTGTAATCCCCCAATAAAAATCAAAAAGCAGATCACATACTTCCAACATAGAATGGACAAAAGCAAGACCAAAAACCAGCTGTGCAAACTCCAAACTCTGCATCTCCATGTCTGATGTCAAAACACTCTTCAGGTAGCCAACTAACTCTGTTCAGCGTTTTTGACTACAACACGCTTCTTTCTCTTGGGCTGGTTCCACTCCCTGTTAGCAGCTCTCCCAGCAGGTATGCAATGACTCTGGCATCTCTCATATCTTAGGTTCTCCAAGGGAATCCAGGCTTCAACTTCACAGCTTTATGCAATGGCCTCTCTACTAGGCCTTCATTCGGGGACACCTCTGACACATGCCTGGTCGCAGCAGCTTTATTCCGTAACTCCTTTATTCTCTTCTTAACTCTAAATCTAACTTGGTCGAAGCTGCCAAGTTCTATTGCTTGCCGGGGCTGGAACATGGCCCCTTGTTTAATTACATCTTCCCCAGCTTTCTGTTTTCCTTCACTGTCTAAGCTTGGCTGTCCTTGAACTTGCTCTGTAGACCAGGCTGGCTTCAAACTCAGAGATCAGCCAGTCTCTGCCTTCCCAGGGCTGGGATTAAAGGTGTGCCTTCCAGCCTCAAGGTCTGAATTAAAAGCGTGTGTTTTCCAGCCTCAAGATCTGGATCAAAGGCATGTTGTCTTCTTGCTTCAAGATCAGGATCACAAGTTGTCCTCCATTTCTGGATTACAGATCATTCCAGTTATAGTTAAGTTGACAACCAAGAATTAACCATCATACCTGTGAAGGGCACAATTTCCCCTATTGGTCTTTCTCCTGTTCACAATGAGGTGTGCTAGTATGCCCCAGTATTCTCTTGCATCCGTGATGCTTTGTTTTGCCTTAGGAACAGCAGCAATGGAGCCAAGTGGCCATAGACTAACATCTCTGATACCCTAAGTCAAAATAAATCATTCCTCCTTTTTTTTTTTTTTTTTTGGTTTTTCGAGACAGGGTTTCTCTGTGTAGTTTTTGGTACCTGTCCTGGATCTCGCTCTGTAAACTAGGCTGGTCTCTAACTCACAGATATCTGCCTGCCTCTGCCTCCCAAGTGCTGGAATTAAAGGCGTGCACCACCACCACCCAGCCATTCTTCCTTTTAAGATGTTTGCACAAAATATATAACAGTGATGAGAAACAAATTAACATAGAGCCCAATTGATATCCTAGGAGATTTAGACTATCCCAGAGGAGAAATAGACACTTGGAAGTTGAAAATCCCCATGGAGGGAGAGATCACATATACAACCCTAGGTTAATCTAACTCTAGACAAGCACAACAGAGACTGACAGATTTCTCTGAGCCTTGCCCAAACTCCTTACCCATATAGTCATGGACAATACAATATGGTTGTTATGTTTAGCTACTGAGATTTCTCATGGCTTACTGATGTCAGCATGTAAGCAATATACAATATACAATATAAAATCGGTAATATATCTCTATTACCAGCCTTAAACTCACTCTCTGAAATAGTAATTCTATACGAAATAATTTCACATAAAGCCTATTATGATAAACTGAGGTTGAATTTGTATTTGATAATTCACAAACCACTCAGTTGACATTGCAATTTAAATAGCAACTATATCATGAAACTTTCCTCAAAATTCTAGAGATTACAGAGAAAAAATGAAATTTTGATTATAACATTAATGTTTTGATTCATGGAATGAGTCATGTCATGCTTCAATGTTACTAATAAATACTATTTCCTAATAGTTGAAGCCTGTACTTACATCTGGGAAATAGTAGCATTCAGCCTGATACAATTTCCAAGAAAGTCTAAGCCATTTCTATAGTAACAGAATTATTAGTTTCTTACATTAATGGAAATAAGATTAAAATTTGTGCTAAATATTGTATCTTTAAAGACTTAGACTATCTAATAGACTTTCATCACTACAAGGAAGTTTAGAGATGGTCTTGTCATGGCTTTTAATGCAACTTCCAACAGCTGATATCCCAGACTTGCTCAAGTTCATCTATCCAGCTCATAGCAGCAGGGCCAAGACAGGCATCTGATCCCAACTCACTCAGTGCTGTCTTTCAGATATAGTTACAAGTTCTGGAGTCATTGCCAAGTCTTTGTAATCTAGGACAAAATTTTCTACTGCCAATGGTTTGGAAAAGAGAAATTATTGTTATATCTCTTAACATCATACAGCCATAATTTTGTTTATTAGTTAAATTGTGTTCTGTAATCATTTAAAGCTTTACCTCAAGTATCTCACAAAAGAGAGCATCCCTTTTGCTTATTTTTTAAATTACAAAAAAAAAAATTTTAAACAGCATAAGGCAAAGTTCATGAAAAGGAACAAATAGCATATGAGTAAATGAAAGACCAATTTAATTGGGCCAATATAAGCTCAATTTCCAGCATATTATTTATGATTCTTGATGGCATTTGGGTTGAAACACCAATACCCCCTTCAGTGTTTGTCCTTCTACTTTGCTTCACTGTGTACCTGGCCTTGGGTTACATCTAATACAACTGAACTGTAACTATATGCTACAAGTATGTGTGCCTCATTTTCTCAACTAGATCAAGTTCCATGAAAGTAGAGTTTAGACCTTAAATATCTGTCTCTTCAGTACCTACCAAATCCTGTATTTACATAAGAGAATCAGGGTAAAAGAATACAACTGTATTTAAAGCTTGCTGCTCTCTTTCTCAGGAATAATTTTATATTCTATCAACACCCTTTGCTCAAGAAAAAAATCAAGGCACTCAATTCAGAGCATCTTGAGTAGTCTCTGCATTTAAAGAAATTATTTATTTTTGATAATTACATATGTGTGTTGAATGTACTGAGATTATATTCACCATTGTCCTCTCTTAGCTCTTCCACACCCTCATTCGTGTGTGTGTGTGAGAGAGAGAGAGAGAGAGAGAGAGAGAGAGAGAGAAAGAGAAAAAGAGAGAGAGAGAGAGAGAGAGAGAGAGAGAGAGAGAAGGTAGGTCTTGTGCAGATAGCCACAGTTGCGATGTGTTCATGATCGTGATAGCCTTGTGCAGAAGGCAACATTTAATGGTGATCTTTAGCCTCTGCCTCTTACACTTCCCCCCACCATTTCATAATGTTCTCTGGGACTTGGAAGGACTAATATAGATGTCCTGTTTAGTTCTGAGCACTTAATAGTTACTTTCTCTTAGAGCTTTGACCAGTTGTGAACACTCCACATCAATCATCATCCTCTGAAGAAAGAAACTTCTCTGACTCAGATAAAAGCAGCAGTGGTCCACAAAAACAACACATAAACAATGGTATCCACATAAACAACACATAAACAATGTTTAGGAGGAAGTTTGACTACATGTAAAGCTAGCATGTCTGGTACCTATGAAGGCCAGAAGATGGTACCAGATTCCTGTCAGAAAGATATAGGAGGTTCTCAGCTGTTGCGTAGGTGCTGGGAACCAAACCCAGGTCCTCTGCAAGAACAGCAAGTACTCTTTAACCACTCTCCTTCCCTCAATTATGTATTTTAGTTTGTTTATACAGTTGTAGGCTTCTGCCTTTTATGATGTGATTTCAGAACTCAAGGGTAACAATAATTTGTATATATAAATTATAAATAGTGGAAGGGGTGGTATTACCTTAGTGATATACACTGAGGAGAGGTTTGTAGGGTGGGAGTACCTGGACCCTCCACAACTCAGGAAAGAAGAAGGGGTGAAAAGAAAGGGAAGCAGTGATGGATCCAGCTAAATAATGGACTCAAAGTTCACAAAATAGACCTCTTCTCCTCACTTCTAGGGCATGTCGGGAAATGCTCTGGCTGACCTCTGTTATATTTCTTAAAGTTAGGTATTTGCTCCTCTACCAGAAAGCCTTTCTTTAGACAAAGTAACAGAACAATAAATTTTAACCTGAAATATTCCACAAAGCACATGCCTTTTCTTGTGAGAACTGGCATATTTTTCCTCTCAGAATGATCTCTGCTTTCATATGCCTAATTAAATTTTAGAGGTCCCCTGCTTAAATAGAGATTTATTAGCTGTTAAAGTTATAGCATAATTCTTCTGCCACCTACAAGCTATCCTTGAGCATATTTATAAGCAGACTCATTTATCCACTATAAAAATATGAGTGATTTAATGCTGTTATGTTATTGGTGTCAATTACCCCAAATTCAGCTTCACAACAGAGCTTCCTGAAGACACTGTCACTTGACTCTCAGAATGTCGATTTGCTTGAAGAAAGAGAGGTTGCGAATTTGAGCTACTAAGTATTTGAACTAGTTAAGCTAACGGAGGCAATCAGCCTGTTGGAAACGCTGAGAGCAGGACTAACACAAGATTGCATGCTGTTCTGTGTACAGACACGGTCACAGCACTACAAAAGCCTCTCTGAGTGTGTGAATAAATGTACAGGCACTGAATTGTGCATACGCTTAGAGGGACTCGATGAACTCATAAAGACTGAATACCGTATTTTGAAATAGAATTCTAATACTGACAGAATCACAAATTCCACTTTATCTGGAATTTTTAGCTGTAACTTCACCAACTCAAAATTTTGGCTTATGTACCTACAACATTCAGGATTAAATTTAAAAGCACTTAAAAAATTTCAAGGTCCTGTTTAATGAGTGGATTTCTAAGCATTGGTTTCATTGTCCCTGTTTCTCTGGGGAGTTAACTAATTAGAACTATAGTCCCATCGACTCCCAGCACATGGAGATGGGATGTAGCAGGAATGCCAAGACTTCCAGGCCAACACAGGCTCTGTGTGTAAAGTACTTGCTGAACCCCTGCAGCAACATAGAAAGTTGGGAGTGGTGGTGTGTGCCTATAATTCTAGTGCTGGAGAGGTAGAGACCAGAGGATCCTGGGAACTTTGTGGCCAGTCATTCTAGCCAGGGTTTGTGGGAGAGAGAGAGAGAGGGAGAGGGAGAGGGAGAGGGAGAGGGAGGGGGGAGGGGGAGAGGGAGAGGGAGAGGGAGAGAGAGAGAGAGAGAGAGAGAGAGAATGATGATGATGATGATGATGATGATGATGATGATGATGATGTGATTGAACATTAACTTACCTGAGTCAGATCACCTGCCAAGACGGGCCTCTGAGTTGGAAAATAAAGTCTGAATGATGAGCTGGACTGTTCTCATGTTACTGGAGGCTTGGTTCTGCTCCACTGAATCAAAGGGACATGTTTAGTGCTGTGTGGAGTTCTAGGATCACTCTGTTAAAGAAAAAAATTAAAGAAACCCATGATCATGCATATGTACATTTATAAAATGTGAAGAGAATGCAAACGATTCTCCATTAGTCTGCATTTGTGACTTGGCACAAGAGGAATATTTTAATGACTTGAATATTCCATACTGGACTCTAGAACCATCTTTTTTCTCTCCCCCACCCCTTCCCATAGCATGCCTCACTCTCCTTATCAAGTCACAATACTTAAATAATGGAGTTGTCTTCTCCCAGAATTTATAACACTTGATAAAGCTCAAATTGCCTCTTTGTTTAATAGAAATGCAAAACACTTTCATCTTTTATATTTGAAAAAAAATGTATTTTGTTGAAAAAAATAACATTTACCACCACCACCACCACCACCCCAAAACAAGAAAAATAGTTAAAAATTGATAGGGGACCTCTGGTTTTCACATACACATGGACACATATAAATGAACATACATACATACTTGCACATGCATACACATGCATGTACATACTTGTACACAGGTGTATGCAGCTATATCAACATATCCATACATGTATTCTCGCAAAAATAAACTATAATATTTGAAGGGTATAACTTCTGACTTATAACTCAAATAAGATTTTTCAAGCTTAATTCCTTAAGTTCTGAAAACTTTGCTTCAGTTATCTGCCATACAAGTACAATATGTATAGATTATAATCAGAGGGTACAGACTGACGTTCTTCTAGGGCAGGAAACAGAAAGAGATGGCAGAATTTGAGAGTTTACATTGAATGGCTTTCTTGGAATCTACATTCCCATGGCTATTGGGGGATTTATTAAGGCAACTCCACGTAGTTAAAAAGGAGGTTTATTTTGGGGTAACTTACAGCCAGTAAAAGGGTTTGGTTACAGGATCCGGGAGAGGTGAGAAGCAGTCCAGTGGTATTCTCTGGAGAACTCTGCTTGGTCTACCATCCAGCATCCAGGATCACAAGGAACCAAGAGACCCAGCACATCCAGATCTCGGGTCTTAAGGGCTCCTGTCTTGACTCTGCCACAGGGGCAGGTCATAGGCAGGCGTGGCAGTTACTGGAAGCCTCACAAGGGGCGGTACTTCCAGGTCAAAGCTGAAACAACTACTCACTACATCTCCCCCTTTTGTCTAAATAAGAAAGTTCTAAGCAAATACAAAACTATATACAATAGGAATGATTATCAAATATTATCCAGGAGGAATAAGGGATAATGACCTAGACAAGATGGAACTACAACCAACACAAACAACATCAAACAAGAGGCACACACTAAAATCCAGAGAATTCTAGAGCATAGGTAAATGGCATGTTACATAGATCATTTCAAAAGGTGTCCTATCCTAATGAACCTAAATCTATTACTTAATATGTTCTAGCTAAGATACAAGAAGATTGTAACTATAACTGTTAGTCTTCAATCCATCAAAGACCTGAGAAGGAATATAATAATACCTGAGAAATGGGAGAAGGATGCAAGCAACTTTTGGGAGTCTTGCAAGAGTATGCAGAGACAGCTGGCAGCCTGGACAGTCACTTAAAGTTTCTCAGCATCATTGATGCATTCAAATTGGCTACAGGCCTAGAGTATCTGTCAGACCATTTTACTGTCAGGAGTCAAGGCAAGGGCAGTTCTTTGCCCAGTAAGCCACTTTGTGCCAAGGTGAAGACAAACTTCCAAACGGAAATGTCTCAGAAGCCTAACATTCTCTCAGGATCAGATCAGTGCTGCCAGGAGAAATCATGTCACATCAACAGAATTCCAAGTTATCAAAACATTTAATTGCCATATTCTCCAGGTCTATGAAGTATTTGAAGACTACCTATCCATCTGACGCATGTTTCTGTAAGTCTGGAGAACCTAACTAACATAACTATAGATATGACAAGCATAGGTGACTATAAATCTGTAAGTCTCATCTCCCTAGATAACCTAAGGATAAGGCTTCACATGAACAGGGTAAACAGTCTGTAAGAAAATGTACAGTAAAGGACAGTGACCTCAAACTTGTGACAATATACAAAACAGCTAAAGCAGAGGTAGGAATGTATAGTACATTTTCAATATGACAATAATCCTAAATATATATCAATATACCAAATATCCTAAACAGAGGTAGAACATACATACAGTATGACAAATATAATTTTACATTTGTATCAATATACAAAGCATTTCAAATAAGAGTAGAAATATATGTACATTACAGCAAATTTGGTTCTGTATTTGTATCTATATACAAATTATCTGGAATAAGAATATAAAAATAGTTTACATTTATATCAATATACAAGAATCCATAACAGTGCAATTTATCTAAGGCTAATATTTTACTAAATTAGTTTACTAGTATATATAATAATCTACCTTAATATCTTTTACCTATCCATTCCCCTTTTTTTTCTTTTCTTAAGGGGAATACCGAGTCCAGTGTTTTCATCCACCCCCAACCCTATAACCATTACCCATAACTCACAGAAAGATGAAACCTTTGGGAAAAGGGGGCATCATTTTCTTAGCATTGCTTCCTGCTGTTCAGGGGGCAATGGTATCTCTGTGGGGTCCTGTAAGAAAGCTCAGATAGTTAAGTCTCAGTTGGACTTACTGTAGATTTTGCAGTCAGTCTCAGAGTAATGGGTAAAGTTGTCTGAGATTCTGGCTAGAAGTGTAGTATGATGGACCATCTTATTGTGGGACTATCTTGGAGAGTTTTCAGTCCAAGGTTGATCATTGAGTAATGTTTGTGAATACCATGGCATCATTCTGGACTAGGTAGAGATGTTGTTGTGGGGCCCCATCTTCCTTCCGGAGACTTCAGAGATTGCTATTGGAAAAACTTATTTTTTACTGTGAAAAACTTGAACATTATTAATATCAAAATGTAAAGTTTAGATTTAAAGATGACATGACATGTAAGAAAGGATTCCGAGAAATCAAGAGTAAGCATGGAAAGCATTAGAATCTTGAAGACAATGGTCCCTTTTTAATGATTTTCTTCTGTCCCACACCAGACGGCTCTTCTGATATGAGACAGAATCTCTCAACCTTTTCTTTTAGCAGTATGCTTGGGTTTAGAGAAGGAGTGAGCCAATTCCAACCCCAAAGCCAGATTGGTGTATAATTGAATCAGAACCACAACTTTTTTAAAATTAAAGAGATATAGATGGTAGGCAGTGAGATGTTACCCAGTGTAGATTGGTACCAATAGGTTCTTTCTGCTGTAGATGTCTGGATATCCAAGACCTTATGATTTCTGGAAGATGGGTATTTCTATTGTCCTGTAAAGAGAAAAACAGAACCCTGCCCAACCCTTGTTTGTTAAATTTTTCTTACAACTTGTAGGGATGTCACGTTGGTGGATGAGCTTTTATTTTTCCTCATCAAGGGGTTTCTTCTGTTCGAATCAAATTTTTATTAATTTTGTTGGTATCCATAGCTTTTCTTCTCCTGCAGAAACAAAAGCAAAACCCTTCCCCAACATAGGACATATCCAGGTTTCCATTCTGAGGTCAACACATCCTTGAAATAAACTGGTTGGTTTAGCTCAGGAGTTTTGTCTGTCACCCAATGTCTCTCCGCAGCTATTGTTCCTTTCTCATCAGCATTGAGAAAATTCAAGGTTAATAAAATATTATGTAATCTCTTTCTAGGAGTCATTGTTACCTGTTGCTATTTATTTAGCATATCCTTTAAAGTTTTATTGGATCTTTCTATGACTGCTTGGCCTGTGGGATTGTGTGGTATACCTGTAACATGCTTTATATTGTAATAAGCAAAAAACTGTGTCATTTTATTGGAGACATATGCTGGGGCATTGTCTGTCTTAACTTGTACAGGTATTCCCATGATGGCCATAGCTTCTAATAGGTGTGTAATCACAGAATCAGCCTTTTCACAACTCATAGGAGTTGCCCATTGAAATCCTGAATAGGTGTCAATGGTATGGTGTATATACTTTAATCTTCCAAATTCTGTGAAATGAAACACATCCATCTGCCAAATTTCATTTCTTTGTATACCTTTTGGATTGCTCCCTGCAGGTAATGGAGTTGGTTATAGAAGGAACAGTAGAATTTTTTTTTTACACTATCCTTGGCTTGTTGCCAAGTGATAGAGAAATCCTTGTCAAACCTTTGCTATTTACATGGTGTTTCTTATAAAATTCTGAGTCTTCTAGCATGTTACCTATTAGTAACTGATCAATATCATCATTACCTTGTGCTAGAGGTCCTGGCAGACCCATATGGGATCTGATATGTGTGTGTGTGTGTGTGTGTGTATATATATATATATATATATATATATATATATATATATATATATATATATATGATGTCCCCTATTTCTGATGATTTCCTACAATTGTATGAATGGTAAAGTTAATTCTGTATTATCAGGAATAAATTCAACAGTTTCAATGTGTAAAACAACTCTCTGCATATTGAGAGTCAGTGACTATATTGATGGGTTCTGTGAAGTCCATCAGTACCATTAGAATGGCATACAGTTCTGCCTTTTGTACAGAGTTGTATGGACTTTGAACCACTTTACTTAAATCTCCTGATTTGTATCCTGCTTTTCCTAATTTTTTTTTTTGGTTTTTCGAGACAGGGTTTCTCTGTGTAGCTTTGCGCCTTTCCTGGAACTCACTTGGTAGCCCAGGCTGGCCTCGAACTCACAGAGATCCTCCTGGCTCTGCCTCCCGAGTGCTGGGATTAAAGGCATGCGCCACCACCACCCAGCCTGCTTTTCCTAATTTATTTGCATCATAGACTGTGAGGACTCCAGAAATTGGCTTTTGTCCTACAACGTGAGGAAGGACCTATTCAGTCATCTTTATAAATTCTATTCTCTTGCTTTTGGAATAACAGTTATTAATCTCTCTAAAAAAGTTACTGCAGGCTCTCTGCCAGTATTCATTATCTTTCCAGAGTGAGGAAATTTCCTTATTAGTTAAAGGTACTATAATTTCTGCTGGGTTCATTCCTGTCAAATGGCGAAGTCTTAATTTTTCTTTTTGAATCATATTAGAGATCTTTTCTATATAAGCACTTAACTTCTTACTTGCTTTACATAGTAGAAATATCCATTCCAATATAATATTTTCCCTCTGCATCAAAATACCTATGACAATGTCTGGAGGGGAGTGTGACCAGAATGTTCTGGATTTACATGATCTACATGTGCTTCTCAAATTGTCTTTTCTACTAGAGCCAATTCCTTCTCAGCTTTGACTGATAACTCTTGGACTATTTAATTCTTTGTCCCCATTTAGAGTATTAGCCAAATTTTGTAGCCCATCTTTGGGTATTCTCATGATACCCAATAAGTTGGAAAAGCTTCCTAACAATTTTTGAAAATCATTAAGAATCTGCAATTGATCTCTCCTTGGTTGTCCCTTTTGGGGTCTAATTTTTTGTAGCTCTGTCTTATATCCTAAGCAATTAATAGAATCTCCTCTTTGTATTTTTTTCAGGAGCAATTTGCAGTCCCCAGAGAGGCAAAACTTTTTTTTTTTTACTTCTTCAAACATACTTACTAATGTGCCTAACTTTGGATCAGATAGTTAGATATCATCCATATAATGATAAATTATGGATTGTGAAAACTTCATATGAATTATCTCCAATAGTTTTTGCACAAAACATTGGCACAGGGTAGGGCTGTTTAACATTTCCTGTGGGAGGACCTTCCATTGATATCTCTTGACTGATGGGGAATTGTTATAATTAGAGTACTAAGAAGGCAAATTTTTCTCTATCATTTTTTGTAAGGGTATGGTAAAGAAACAGTCTTTTAAGTCAATAACTATTATAGGCCATTCTTTGGATAGCAGAGAGGGCAATGGCATCCCAGTCTGTAGGGAGCTCATAGGCTGAATTACTTTATTAATAGCTCTCAGATCTGTCAGCATTCTCCAATTACCAGACTTTTTTAAAATAACAAATACAGGAGAATTCCAAGGGCTTGTAGATTCTTCAATGTGTTGAGCATTTACCTGCTCTTGAACCACCTGTTCTAAAGCTTGTAGCTTCTCTTTTGTCAAAGGCCATTGTCCAACCCAGACAGGTTTATTAGCCAGCTATTTTAAAGGTAAGGCTGTTGGTATTTCTGAGAGTTGAACAGCACTTGTGCTTTGTGTATGTACAGCCTGAATGGTTGGTGATTGTTTTTATAGCATGTTATGACATTATTCCTAGAAACATGCATTGGTCTGTATTCTTTTTCTGAGAGTGTAGGAATTTTAATCTGGATATTCCACTGTTGTAACAGATCTCAGCCCCAAAGATTCAGTAGTACTTTTGTGACATATGGCTTCAGCCTTCCTATCTGTCCTTCTGCCCCTATGTACTCAACCCATCTCAAACTCTGTTTTATCTGGGATAGGGTTCCAATCCCTAGAAATGGGACATCCACATCTCTTAAAGAGGTCAATTTGGATGCCATGATTTTGGTGTAGTTATAATCACATCTGCACCTGTGTCTACCAGGCCCTCCAGAACAATGCCATTAATTCAAATTCTAGGCTTAGCTCAGTCAGTAGAACATGAGACTCTTACTCTCAGGGTTGTGGGTTCATGCCCCACATTGGGCGCCAGAGATTGGGGGATTTATTAAGGCAACTCCATGCAGTTAAAAAGGAAGTTTATTTTGGGGTAACTTACAGCCAGAAAAGGGGTTGGTTACAGGATCTGGGAGAGATGGAGTGAAGTCCAGTGGTGTTCTCTGGAGAACTCTGCTTGGTCTATCATCCAGAATCCAGGATCACAAGGAACTAAGAGACCTGGCACATCCAGATCTCAGGTCTTAAGAACTCCCATCTTGGCCCCACCCCAAGGGCAGGTCATAGGTAGGCATGACAGTTAATGGAAGCCTCACTAAGAGCAGTACTTCCAGGTCATAGCTGGAACAACTACCCACTACACATGGCTGTCACCCAATGTCCTCCCAGGTAATTTTTATAAAAATAAATAAGTAAATAAATGCTCCTCACATTTTCTATAATCAAAAAAGTATCTTTGATAGGATTTTATATTTTAAATTTTATGCACAAATTTTGCCTTAAATTAAAATACCAACTTGATACTGCTCTGTCAGGGCAACTTAATGTAATTCTTGCCCCTTTTTGTTTCATATTAAATAAGTTTTTGGTTGTGTTCAAATATGTTTATGTTTGTGTTAGCCAGTGGGGCATCAAGGTGTCTTTTTACATAGAGACTTTGACCATCTTATCACTACTTATTTGTTTGTGAGTCAAAGAATTTTAAATCCTAAGGCACAAGCAAATAACCCTAAAACATTTGTGCTTAAAAATAATAAATATGCCTTTAGAAGCTTTTAAAAGCTCTTTCATAGATGATGCAAGCACAAAAGTGACAGGGACTGGAAGAGAGGAAGGCCAGGAAAGGTCAGCCCGAGCTCGAAAAGTGCTGGGACGTTTCGGGAATCTTTGCTGACAGTCAGCAGAGTCCTTCCTCCGCATCTTATTCATTACTCTAAATCAAAAGCCATACCTGAAAAACAGGCACACTGCCTTATTAAAATCTCTGATTTTTATTGCCAACTGTCAGGAGAGAAAGGAAGTACACAGATGTATTTTAGAATTTACCAGAATGTGAACCTTTAATATTGCATTTCATTTAAAACAAAACAATTAATGTGTATAAATACGTGTGTATATTAACATGATTTTTCAGATTGCTTAATCAGGTTATTGAACTATCTTTTGAATCATAAAAATAGCTATTAAAATTTCATCAAAACCATAAACTATTTGGATAATGAGTCATAAAGGCAAAGACATCTAGGTGTTTGGCTTTGGAAATACTGTTACTACAGAGAGTTTAATTCTAAATATAGAATATTTATGATATGTATACACACACATACGTGTGTGTGTGTGTGTGTGTGTGTGTGTGTGTGTGTGTGTGT
>CABHPH010061909.1:0-44480 GCA_902168325.1 Peromyscus nudipes
ACACACACACACACACACACACACACACACACACACACACACACCATTCACAACTACAACAAAATAACAGGAATTAATGATCATTGGTTATTAATATTTCTCAATATCAATGGACTCAATTCCCCAATAAAAAGATACAGACTAACAAAGTGGAAGTGAAAACAGGATCCATCCTTCTGCTGCATGCAAGAAACACACCTCAGTACCAAAGATAGACATTACCTCAGAGTAAAAGGCTGGAAAAAGGTAACCTAAGCAAATGACTCCAGGAAGCAAGCTGATGTAGCTATTCTAATATCTAACAAAATAGTCTTCAAACCAAAATTAATCAAAAGAGATGGAGAAGAACTCTTCATACTCATCAAAGGAAAAATCCACCATGATGAGGTCTCAATTCTCAACATTTATACCCCAATCACAAGAGCGCCCACATTTGTAGTACTACATTTTTAATTGCTGCCTTTTGAAGTTTGCATCAGTGAATGACAGATGTTGAGCAAATCTTACAGTGGAATCAGGAAGGATGCAGTGGAGACAGAAAGAGAATCAGTTATTGAAACATGGTGATGGGATAGCTAACTCTTTGGGTTCTTTGTTCTGACATAGAAAGGGATATGAGGAAATGTTTGTGGCCTTCTCCTTTAGGTATCAGATCTTGCAGAGGTGTCTTGGGAGTGCTATCTTGGATTCTTGGACTCCAGTGATTTCTACTCTACATAAGCATATGTGTGCTTCAGAGCTGCACAAGTTGTTAAGGCACACGTTCCTCTGGTCACTGTGTTTAAGCAGAAGCCTTCTCAGAACTTTGTTTTAGGGAAAAGCTGATTTAGAGAAGAATATGATATTCTTAAAGCAGATTTAAAATAAAAATGGTTTGATAAAATTACTCTTTAGAGTTTAAATTTATAGAGTATCTGTTTTCAGATTTTCTCCTGTTGATAGAGTGAATAGCTATAGGTAATTTACAGGAACACAGTACATTCCCTTTGTATTTCCATTCAAAAGTATCTCTATCTTGAATTCACATGTGACTCCTTTTTTTTGTGGAGGAAACTTGTAGAGATAAGATGAAAGTAACTAAGAGCTGAATGGTGACTCAGAGGATAGGTGAAGGATCCCAGAAGGAAAATATGGAATCGCAGATTAGAGATGTATGGAGGAAACCACATTGTTTTCTTATTTTCTGAAGCATTCTCCATATTGTCTGATAAAACCAAATTTGTGATAATGCTTTTACCCAAATATATATATTACCAATTTCATGGGAAAGAAAGTACTTTTTAAAAAATTGACTAAATAGTTCTTTAGTTCCAAGTAAGTGAACTGAATAGTATAATATGCATTATTTGGCAAAATGATAATAAATCCTTTCAATCTAAATATTTGGTTAATTCTACTGGCCATAGACAGATATTCTATGATTATGTGTAAATAAAATAGCAACAGGTTTTCAATTGTACTTTAAATATTTGAATGATAATCTGGCATTATCTGGGCTAATAGGAGACAGAAATCGAGAAAGGTAGCTTCAGTTTTCCTTATATAACAAGGTAGACATATGGCAGAGTGAAAAGATGCTCAGCTATGACACCAACATTCTAGGTAGTGTTCCTTGATCTCTAATGTGGCCATGAACAAATTACCTTGCCCTGTTGAAATTTTACTTTCTGATATATAGAAGAATTGTATCATTTGTACCATGTAAGGAAAATCACTATTTCATTCAAAGCAAAATATTTGGAAACTTAAAATACAGAATTAGCATCAGGGATCTTACAGACCAGTCTGTGAGGGCTAGAAATATGGACTCATAAACAGAGTATTCCGTATGAGTTAATCCTACACTACTCACCCATAATGCCTTTCTGAAGTCTTTTTCAGAACTCTGTGCTTCTGCTATTCTGTGCGGGTGACTGCCCCATGAAAACACATGCTGTTTTCTTTCTCTGTGTCACTGTCTGTCTTCACATTGATATCCCCAGTGTTCTCATGTAATGATGTTAGATACTTAGAAACCTGTGTGTTCAAATCCTAGCATGTCACTGTTTCTGATGCTTGTATTTATTTATTCATTTATTTATTTATTTATTTATTTTATTGAGACAGGATGGTCTGTTTTTTTTTTTTTTCTTTTTTTAATATCCCTGACTGGTCTTTAGCTCAAGGAAAATTTCCTGCATTGGTATCCCAAATGCTGGGATTATAGGCATGTGTTGAATCTATCTCTTTTAATGACACATAACATGTGTCTGTTTAGAAAATCCCAGGTTCTTCATCCATTAATGAGAACAGGCTTACTCCTTATTGTTACCCTGAGTTAGCCTGTAGCATGTTATTTGTAAACTGATTGCTCTTTTCCCGTCACATGAAAATTCAAAAGTTTAAAAAAAATCATGCAATCCAGCCTGTCTTGTCTGTATTATATATTTATAATCTCCCTATTTGGAACTGCCAATTAGCCAGTTGCCTTTTTTCCATTTACCTCCAACTGTAGTTAGAGCTCGTGAATCCTGAGAGGCGAAACTCTTGATCACTCTATCTTCTGCACCTAAAAATTAGCTTATGCTATGATGTAGATCAGCTGAATACTAAATGAACATCTGGTTATTTCACTCTACAATCCAATATGAAAAAGAATAGGAGTCATATTTTAATCCAGAGAGGCTTATACTAACTTACGTTTGGAGCATGAGATTCCAGTTAAATATAATCGTTTTCATTTTATGAAGAACTAGGAAATGTGTTGTTTGGTTAGCTAGTGTGGCTCTACTCTATGCCTCTTGCCTTCTGTTTTCCTTTCTATAATGTGAAGGTTTGTTTAATCTGCCATCCCCCTTCATTGACCACTGGCTGTGGTGCAGGCATGACTAACTGGAGCGGGCCTGACATTGGAGACACCCTCACTCCATTCCCTCTCAATTTTCTACCCTTTGGGTCCATACTTTGGAACACCAAGTATCTTTCTCTCAAGGAATTTTAAATCCTCAGCTCAAGTGCTATAACCCAAAAGGAGCAAGATGGGGACATTCAATGATGGTTACTGGCATTAAAACAAATGTATAGTAATTTCATCTTGTTTAAGGACTCTAATATTCAATTAGATATTTATGGTAAGACTGTAGAATGAGGCATTTTGGGTATAAGTAAAATAACATAAACTTAAGAAGAAGATAAACCATTATATAAAATGGAGAAAAATACCAATAAATAAATTTATCTTTAAAAGTATGATTATTAGCATGTGCAGTTTTTCAAATGGTTGCAAATACATAAAATATGTGACTTTTTTAGCTGAAAATTTTCCTTCTCCTTTATTTTTTACTTTTGAGATTATAATATAATTACATTTCTCTTTCTCCTTTCCTCCCTCCAAGCCCAAATTCATGCCCTCTTTTTTTTTTACTGTTATTGTATGCATATATATATATATACTCCTAAATATAAGCTGTTCAGTCCATATAATATTACTTCTGTGTATGTTTTCAGGGCTAACTGTTTGGTATTGGATATCCAGTTGGTGTACTCTAATTACAAACAGTGTCTGTCTTATATGTGAGTCTTACAGCGAGCAAAGGCGAGAGATCATCCAGCACTTATCCCAGGTCTTTGAACAAACATTTTCTTGCTTCAGTGACTGGGCCTCAAGTAGATGCTGCTGGTGCTCTGCTGCTCCTGCTGTGGTTTACTCATTGACATTAAACAGGCCTTGAAGAAATAAAGAAGGGAAACTGTATAAAGTAAACAAACTCCGGGCAGAAGATACATATACCCAGAAAGTTCAACCATTTAGAATATTTGTCTAATTTTTTTTAAGTCTAAGAGTAATCTGTATTGATTACAACAGGAAGCTGATTCTTCCAAGTCAGAGAACATATGTGTGTCACCAAACCTGTTTTTTAAAAAGGTACTGAGAAATTTAAAAGGACCTTTGAGGAGACTGTAACATGCTTATCACCATTCTTCCTGAAGTCTCTGAAAGCGTTTCAGTCAAGTTATGCATGCAAAATGCACAATCCTTAGAGTGCGTACAAAAATTCACAGAGAAAGCTGAACACAAAGTAATTTTACAGCAAACTTATTTGCATGATCACCCTCGATAAACCATGTCTACGATTTTTATTTTGTTTATATTTACTGCTAATTTATCAGCATTTTAAATTTATTTTTATTGTTTTGTCTTTCTTGATAAATATAAAATAAATGAATGACTAGTTTCTTTTCACTGGACAAGCCATTCAAGGAAACGCCCTGTTCTTTCTTTCTTAAAGACTATCTTGTCACAAGGAAGTTTAAGATCTCAGTATGACAGTGTCACCAGCCCTCACATCACCACGTCAATGACCACAGGAGTATTGTGACAGATAAGAAAACAGACTATGTCACTGCAGAATCTCCTGGCCTATACTTACAACCAGTTTTATTTCTTCCACTAAATGTAGTGAACTAATTTTGTGTGTGTGTGTGTGTGTTGGGGATTTTCACTGGGTGAGGAAAAGGAGAGAAAAGGGAGGGAAAAAAATGTAAACTAGCAAATGGTTAATTAAAATAAAAATGATGTCAGTCCCTTTGCACTGGAAATATGTACTCCATCCTGCTCCAGTTGTGGGGAGTGAAGATCTCCTGATAAGGCTGGGAGATCGCAGTGGAGGTTAGTTGAAGGCTTGCCATGTGTAACCAAGTGGGAGGCGACTGTGGTAAGACCAGGCAGGAGAGAAATAACTCATGCGCTGTCTGTCGCGATGACTGTGCGCTGCTTTTGCAACTGCTTTCTCTGTCATGCTCGAATTATGGGAGTCTGATCTTGCTTCATGCCTTTTTGCCCAGACGATGTTTTTTGATCACGTCTATCAGACGTCTATTCATCAAAGTCAGCATTTACAGTTCCAGCTCAACAGAGGCTGCGATGAGTCTTGTGAGATCTCAGAAGAGGTAGAATGCACGCAGGGCCATGACATAAACCGGCATTCTCAGGATTGTCCAAATTTCACAAACTGTCATAAGACAGCATTTGACGTTCTACCTGTGACCCCCTTTATCACGTGGTGTCAGTGGGAGTGCTTACATGTTAATTTGGTTAAAACAGAAAATACAATTCTGAAGAAGACAGAATGGTACAAAATACTTCCAAAAGTTTTATAGGGTATTTAAATGGGGGGGGGGTGCCTTTTGGCTTTTCCTTAGATGCTACAGAGAAAGAGAAGAGACATGGAGGCAGGAAGTGTCCAGTACACTATGTAGAGTATTATGATTAAAACCTCTTAAGTAAACTGTGCTGCGGGCTATCCTTTACATTTTGTTGTTTTGGAATCCCAAAATGCTTTGAAATTTGAAAACTCAGACTACCGGACTCTGACACCCCAGAGAAGCAGCAGCACACTAAAGGAAACCTCGCACAATGAGAGTAAACAATGATTCTGCCTAAGATGGATGTGAACTGTCAAAAGAAAGGTCTCGCGCAGACAAGCTTCAACCAGTCCAGACCTTTGCAACCCTTCTGCTTTTCCTTGTTCTCTGACAGCTCCCTAGAGTTTCATTCCTGGTACCTGGGCCCCCTCACCAGTTGTTTTTAACATCCTGCCTACCAGTGCTTCTTTACAAGGCCTTTGTCTTCCCAGCACCCTCACTTGTGATAAGAATACTTACACTTTTGTTTGAAACTATCTACTTTTTTTTTTTTTAAGTAGGGTTTCTAAATGACCTGGAACTTGCCAAATAAGCTAGACTGGCTACCTAGGAAGCCCAGGATCTGTCTATTTCTTGCACTGGAATCACAAGCATCCATGATGTAACACTTGGCTTTTTTAACATAGGCTTTAGAGGCTTGAACTCGGATCCTTACACTTGCCAGGCAAGCACTTTATAAACCGAGACATCTTCCTAGCCATCAGACATTATTTCCAGTGAAAATTTGATATTGCTACAAGCAGGTGGAGGAACACTTGGAGACTTGGGCGTATGAAACCCATCACCGTGCACTTTCTCCCTCGGGAAAGCCATTTCATAGCAGCTGGATCCAAGGCACAGAATGAACGCGTTGTTGAAAACAATAACACATGGCTGGTAGAGTAGAACCATGGAGCTAGTGTGACTGCTCCAGGGCCTCAGTGCTGAAAAGTTAGCAACTGTCTTTCTTGCGAAGAAGTTCTTCCCTTAACTAAGGAGATGGTATTTAAGGGGAGGCTGTTGTTACAAGTGACACCCCAGTCTTTCTCTGATAGTTTCAGTTTCTCTTCACTTACAGAATATTTTTTTTTATTCTATTGGTTCACAAAAGGAAGTAAGAAGTCGCTGATGCCCGTGTTAAGTTTTGTACAGTTTGAGACACATAAACCTTCAATTCAATTATTCAATTATTAGTTCTGCAGTGAGCAATGATCACAAATCTATTATCTGAAGCTGCTTAATTGTCTCAGTGTCTGATCTCACCTTCTGATTAGCCGTAGAACTCTTTGAATTTCCAGACACCAGCCTCCTGACTAGATCCTTAATGTTGAGTATGGATCCCATTCCTGGGCCATCCTTAGGAAAGAGTCTTCTCGCTCTCCACCATTTCTCTTATCCAGAAGTAAGAAAGCAGAGAGGATTCTTGTGAGCTGGCTTCAACCTGAGGTGAGGGCAATCCTAACAGTCATGGAAGAGACCAGATTTATTTCACTAGCAATAATTCTGAAGGTCTATGACTTCATGGAGCTCGGATACCTACCCGCGTTGACCTTCCAGCTCCCATTGAGCCTGCTCCAAGGAAGAACAAAACTTCTACCATGTTTGGACAACTGTGTTTGGGGAGTCTCTCTGTCTAGACCCTACTGCATACACTATTACCAATGGATGTTAAAGTGGAAATTTGGGCAAATGACTTAATGGAATATTGATTTACATATGAAATAATTTCACCTTGTACCTTCACAATATCAGGTTTTATTTGTACCTCATAATGCCCATGCCCATGGGTATGAATTCTAGTTTTCTAGCAAGTTTGCCTTCAGAGACCATTGACCTACTAGTTCGTACTGATGCCGCTTTTCTTCCTGAGCTGATCCTGTGTCATCTAGCCTGTTTCTGATGATATTAAACCTTCTTTTCGGCTTCCTTCATTTCATGTGATATCATTGTGCATTTGGCTATAGATTCTACTTGTGACTTCAAAACAGGGGCAATAATCTTACTAATTTTCCTCTTTCCATGATATCTAGGGAAATGTATTATATATTAACAAGCTCTCAGTAACCCAATATACATTTGTGGGATATTCATTAGGTATATTCTTACTCTGTTTACTTATTAGGCTCAAATAGATATTTTTTCTAACTTACAGAAAATGCTCATAGTCACTCTTTTCTTACTGACCAAAGAGAAGAGTAATTGCTGTTTTATAGATTGCAAGAGAAGGGTATCTTGTACCTATTTTTTTTCCAATTAGAAAATTCTCACTGGCTTTGAAGACATATGCCAGGAAAACCGACTATTGTTACTATAAGATAATTATGATTGCAATAACTGGTTCAGAAGAGATTTTAGCCACTCCTGTTTTATTTTTCTCATAATAGAGCTGTAGTCTGTTTCAGCCTGATGTTTTCAGGACCTGGTGTATATTTTTATTTCCCTCCATGAATCTTTCATCCTTTTACTGACATTTATTCTTTTTATGCAATTATCCTGCAGAGAAAGCTCTGGTCAGGCAAATTGGCTGTCGTCTGCCTCTGAAGAGACAATCATATCTTGCCACTTAGCTTTCAAGTTCTTGATCAGGAACCCCCAGGCCCATTTTTAAGGAGGTTTCAATCTAGTTGCTCCTCAATGTCTCCCAAAATGTCCAAAATGAAATTACACGATGGGCAGGAGCAATTTACTAAAGACTCAGGAGCAATAAATCTGAAGCTTTGGTTCGGCCTCCGTGCCTTTCAAGCCTTGTGGCAGAAAATGAAGCCACAAGAGCTTTGACAAATTAGATATTCCTCCATCTAATTGTGCATGTTTAAGCTTATCACACTGAATTGAAGCATTGTAACAGACTGCTACGCCAGCAAGGCCTTGTTTAATCGGCAAAATGCCATTCAATAGCAATTTATCACCCAACTCAAATGTCATATTAAGGTCATAGAAATTTGAAAGCTAGAAGAAAGGATGCTAAAAATCATCTGATAACAGAGGAAAAGAGCTGTGACAAGGGAGGTTTTGAACATTGTGTTTTGCATGAGCCTGGGTAGAACATCTAATAAGAATCCAGACTTTTAATAAAATTAAACTGGCAGTTTAATTCACTTGCTTCAAAAGAAAAATCTGCTTTTGAAGGGATTGTGTTTGTAAATAGGAAAATGCTGTCGATAGAGTACTTGGAACTGGTTGTTTATGTTAGATCTGTGGTCCTTATTTGAATTATTCTTTGGTTTCTGGCATTTTTTTCTTACTTTTTTTTCATTGTAGTTTGTGTGGGGGGCTGTTTTTTCTGCACGTGTGCATACGCACCACGTTCATGCTTCCCTGAGTTAGTGTCCTCTCTGACCTGTGGAAGATGCAATTCAGTTTTCTAGCCCATTCTATCCCCTAAGCCAGACTGTGTGCAAAATCATTTAGCTCTTAATTGAAGAGGTGGGAATTGTTATAACAATAAATGGAAAATAAGTATCATAATACCAATATTTTACTTAAGAATCAAAATAGCATATTCACAGTAACTAAGTTATGGAACCATCACTAGGGGTCTCACAACAAAGGAATGGGTAAAGAAAATAGCATATTGGAACATAGAGCTCTAAACAAGATGTCGTTATGAAATCCCTCCCCTCAGAGTTCAGGAAACCCCCTGGAGGAGGAGACAGAGGGAGTGTGGGAGACAGAGGGGATGAGGGACACCAGGAGAACAAGACCCTCTAAATCAACTGAGCAAAGCTCACACGAGCTCACTGAGACTGAAGCAGCACACACAGGGCCTGTGTGGGTCTGCGCCAGGTTCTCAGCATATGTACCACAGCTTTTCGTCCAGTATTTTTTGTGAGACTCCTGAACGTGTAAATGAGTGGGTTTCTGATTCTTGCTCCTTCTCTTGGGGCTCTTTGATTTTTCTGTTGGCTCATTTTGTCCAACTTTGATATGATGGGTTTCATTTTATTTTGTTATATTTGATTTGCTTATGTTTGTTGCTATCTCCTAGAAGCCTGTTCCTTTCTAATGAGAGACAGAAAGGAGCCGGATCAGAATGAGAGAGGAGGTGGGGAGGACCTGGGAGGAATACAGGCAGGGGAAATTGTATTCAGATTATATTGTGTGAGAAAAGAGTCTATGTTTAATAAAATGGGAAAATAAACAAACAAAAAGAAAATGTGGTATAGATAACAATGAATTCTTCAGTTATGCTATGTTATTTATTTAAAAAATGGATGAACCTAGGTATGTTTATACTAAGTGAATTAAGTCAATCTCAGAAAACAAATTAAATGTTTTCTCTCTCTTGGAGTTACTAGATTTTATATTGCATACATAAAATCATGACCATATATAGGACATGAGATTAGAAATGAAACTGCCTAAGGGAACAAATGGGAGAGAGAGAGAGAGAGAGAGAGAGAGAGAGAGAGAGAGAGAGAAGAAAGGTTGGGTGGGTTGGAGGGTATGCCTAACATATAATATATACTTAACAGGAAAATCCTACAAAAGCTAGCAAAAAGAAAAGAAACTTGATGTTCAACTTCTAGAAAGGCAGAAGTGGCACTGTTCAGTAGGGAGGAGAAGATTGTAAGATAGAATTTAAGAAGTAACTGCTATGGACCCAATGAGGCTCCCTTAGGTTACAGCATGAAGGTTGGAGGATAACTAAATGGTTTCTAAAGAGTTGGGCTTGTTTAGTACTTGGGAAAGTCTGTGGCTTTTCCTTCTCTGGAGGGCCATGATAATAAGGTAGGGTCTTCTCTGAAGTCTCAGATAAGTGCAAGACTGGAGGAGACAAATTAAGATAGCAGCCTTCCTCAGATACTTTGAGAGCCTCTGAAAGTTGGTGACAAGGTGGGATGAGACACTAGTCCTCATAAATATAGTAGATGTCTATCTGAAGCCATCTCTGATTTTTCTCTAAGATGTTAATGACAATCTCCCTAAGCTTAATGGTCCCTTATCATTCTCTTATAAAATTTACATGTTAAAACACACAAAAATCTGAAAGTTCCTGAAAATATAAACAGTGTATTTAATTATTATAAATTCTGTATTATTATATAAAAACTACCTTTTATTATAATAATCCATTGTATGCATGTAAGTATATTGTTAAATGTATATCAGCATTATAGGACACAATAGCTATTCAAAACTATTTGATGAATAAGTACATATTGAATAATAAAAAGTATCAAATGTCTGCATTTCTGTAGCGTGAATAGACAAAAGAGCTAAAAAGTATCTGAAACCCACCGCCACCCCATTCATCCTCAAGTTGGGTCCAGAGCAATGAAGATTACCTTATTACACTTAAGCATAAAAAAGCTTGGATGTTTTATAAGAGAGATATGGGTTAGTTATCTGTACCCATAAGTTAACAGGTTTCTCTAACATTTTTTGTACTTTAAAATGCTGTGCACAATAAGCCCTTCCCACAGGCTTTAATTACTCCATGAAGAAACATTCATTACTTGTATTAGTACAAGACAACCAAAGGAGGACACTCAACTTCACAAGTGAAAGCATTCTATCGAAATGGAAGTTCTCCATCAAGTTAAGAGCATGGCTTATACATGGGGTGCATTGCAAAGTACATCTGAAGTAATTCCCAGCATGGGATTTTAGATTCTTTAGACAGAATGTCCTGTCCTCCACTTTCATAGAACTCAGTTCAGCCAGACGCTTCTATCTTGAGTGGGTCACAGGTGTTTTCTGTATCTTTCTATACAAGTACTAATTTTTAAATGGAAACATCTGCATTTCCAGTGGCTGTGAGCCAATCCTGGGAGAGGAAGTAGTACTCTCACAACACATGGTAGAATATCTGGGTGCAGCCAAAAATAACGCACATTTATATGCATCTCGTGTCTCCACCACATGAGGAACTTAGAGTAGAGTTCATCACTAGGAGATTTATCCTTACGACATTACTGAGGAAAAGCAATTTTAACTAGATCTTCCTATAAGGAATCTACTGTTTCCCTCCTCCTCTTCCTCCTCCTCCACTTCCTCCTGATCTTCCTAAACCATCACCTTACCTTCAAACATTTTAACCATGCCAAACATGGTTAGTTCCATCCATCCCTTCTATCTTGGTCTGGAATGTTCTTCCCTCTCAGAGCCAGCATATGACAATTTGGCCTCTAATAATGGTTGCATATTTGCCTTCTACGTGGATTGCCCTAGCTATTTCCAAAACCATGTGCATCCATTCTTCCAAACAGGGACCACTTGGACTATTGCTACTTTAAAAAAGAAAACAACAACAACAACAAAACCCAAAACTACTAGTACATGTATAAAAGATAGCTTAACACTTTGCAAGTGTCAATAAATTCCCATGTTAGATAGAAATGTTGGATAGGAATGTGAGCTTTCAAAACTATGGCCAGGACACCACATTTGTTACCACATGGAAACTGGATAAAAAGATGAGGGAAAAACTTGTTTAGAAACATCTTTCCAACAAGTTCCTGGAATTGTCCCTTTACATCTACAAAAACATACTTCAGTTCATATAATGTTGCATGAAAATTAAAGGAACTATCACATTTTTTTCCAAACTAAAACGAACAACAACAACAACAAAAACCCCACCTCTTCCTGTGCCACCCCATCCCCCAACTCCTTTGAATGTGCAGACATGGTTAGAGTCAGGCAATTTAATTCTGAGTACTTTTATCGCCCTGAGAGGTCCCAGCCTATACTACGGAACTTGTTTTTTTTATTATTTGTTTTCTTTGTAGATATAGATGATATGCCCCTATCAAATGTACAGTTTAGTGAGATGGATGACACTTTACTAGCTGGCAGTTCAAGGAAGTCTTCCCCCAGCTTGTTTACATGAACATGTTTTAGAACAGCCATTTAGCTTCCAGCCAGCTCAACCAGGCTGGCCAGCTCTAAGGGGAATAGCAGTCTGTGGGCCCCAGGTCGCTGATAAACTAAACCCCCATTTGGCAAGCAAGGAAGGGGGATGATAAGAGCTCTGATTTATGCTTTATCTGTCACTAAGTTTTCAGTCAAGTTGGGCAGCCAGCCTGAAGTGACTCTGCTCTGTTATCACCTCAGATGCCATTGGTTTCTTAAGTGAGGCAGATTCTTAGGCCACTTTTAAAAAGAACTTCGTTTCACCTCTCAAAGAAGGTTAGCCCATCAATGATGCTTTAAAGTACCCACATCTGGCTCAGTAAATTTGGGGGCTGTAAACCAGCCTACAGTGTTTTCTTCTGTGACTGATTCTTAACGGCACACACCAACTCATTCAACCGCTGTCTTTCTGCAAGCATCAAGGCTGTTTTGATGTTGCTCTTACAGATATGCTTAAATAAAAAACAATCAGATATTTATACTCTAAGATGCTGTGGTAATATGAGAATTACATACATCATTCCATTGGAATTTGCATAGAAGATTTTTTTTCCTGCCTACAAACAGCATGCCTTCAGATTTTGAATGAAATAAAAATTAACTTGAGTTAAATTGACTCCACGAAGAGAGAAGACAATCTGTCTTCAGGAAGAAAAAGTGTCAATGGATGCAATCAGAGAGCAAAACCCTTCTGTTCAATTAGTGACGGATGCCACATCATGACTCTGAGGGTCAATGGGAGATCAGCCAACATAAAAGTGAAGGAGTATGTCCTTATCTAGTGAGCCAACAAAAGTCGGTAAATGAAAGCTCCTTGGTACCCTTCCCCAACTTATTTCAAGTTGTTCCCCCCTGAGTTTAAATTGGCTTGTCGTTTTACAAGGATGGATGGGTATTATTTTTAAGCCTTTATTTTACAATGGAAGAATGTGAGTGTTTCACTGGTGAAATTTTCCCATGGAGAAGGGAATAGCAATGAATCATAAACAGTGTAAACACGCCGAAGCTTCTTACATATGAGAGGCTATGTCATAATATCTTCTCTCTCAACAGTGTTTTCTTTCTAAACAACGTAAGAAAGGAGGAAGAGGGAAGGGTGTGAAAGACCACTGGAGCTATCTTTTGAAAACAATAGCAGTTTATCTCCTGTATTCTTAGTTGCATAATCTTTTTGTTATCTGACACGGACTCATAGAAACTGTATTTCCCAGAACCAATATCCTTCAATTATCACCATTCTACCTACCCTCCTCCAGGATATAATTCAGGTTCTTTGGCATGGAAACTAGACTTAGAAAGCCATTTCTGGCTTTGTTCATACAGCCTTTTTGTAAGGAGTTTCTCAAAGCTCACAGAAGGTTCCTGAAATCTTTTGACTATCTTATTCCTGTCCAGGAGAGCAAGGACTTCTTAAAGACCAGTTCTCATGATTATTGTGTCTCCCAAAATCTAAGTCTGTCTATAGACCTAAGAGTCAAACAATAGCCTGTTGGTGAGCAATAAGCACAGGCTACTCTTTCGGTGGGGAGTGTCTTCCTAGACACAAATTTTTTACTATATTGCAAGGTCATAGCACCCTTTCCATCTCTAGATCTGGGGAAACTGTCACCATTGTAGATTAATTTTTGTTGTATATTCACTTGAACACAAGCTTTATTTAGTGTTTTAAGCTCTTAGAATGATACATAGAACACAGTAGTCAATGCATATATTTGTTGAATAAATACACACATGCATTTATTCATAAATATAATATATTTATTATATAGATCATAAATACATATATATAATAAATTACATAATTGAATAGAGTCATTATCTACCTTAACAGGTGTCCTTTCTTTTTAATAAAGAGCTGTAGAGTCTTTCAAAACTCCCTATGAAAGGCCAATATACAACTCAACTGAATTCATGGTCTAGCTCTTAATGTATCATTTAAATTTTTCTTTTAAATTGAATTATAGGGCTTTATAAAGAATACTTTCATTAACTCAAAGTTTATTTACAGGCTTGCAGTGTTGACTCACAGGTGAAACTTTCAGACCCTGTTTAAAGTCATGGTTGATTTTAAATTAGCCTTCTCTACACTCGGTGACTTCAATAAAAATCATTCTATGAGTTGCTATGCTGCTTAGTGTATTTACTCCATGTATGTGGGGTAACCGGGAGAAATGGACCAGCAGCTGGTGGAGGCTTCTAGAACTCAGCTTCTCAAGTTTCCTTTTGATGCACAATTAACCTTCAGTATATAGACCCAGAGGCTCTGTTCTCTACTCAGTTTGGCAGGGCTGCCACCCAGTATCTCAATCCTTAGTCCCCTTGTAAACTAGCAAGGATTTGGGAGCAAAAACTTCTGATTCCTTGGGTTGGTAAGAGATTTGGGGCAATGACAGGTAGAAGTAAACTGAATTGGACCTAAGCAAACACTTGCATTACTTTTACTCACAAATACTTAGAAGTCATATGCAAATCAGAAGCTGAACACGTTCTTCCCAAGTACTCTGTAGATGTCACCTGACCTTTACAGACCTCATAGAAGTGACAGCTGTCATTCTATTTGTTTGAAAAGGATCTTTTTCAGTCTTGATAAAGCAACTACCAAATACATATTTGAATACAAATGCCAGAATGATGGATACCAGTAATAGAATGTGTGCAGACACCAAACATCAATGGTGTTGACAACCTGTTACTATTTCACTAACAGACAACATCTTTCAGAGAATGCTGTGTGAGGCTTGGAGCTGGCCCTTCCTCAGATTGCAGCATCCCCAGCTGTCATCTAGGAGAATCTTGGACCATCCAATGGCTGCTATATTACTAGGAAACTTAGCAAACACTTGCTCCTATGGAATTCGTGAAACCACATTAAGAGGCAAAGCTCTCAATTCCTTTTTATTCTGAGATGGGGAGGTGACTCCAAATTCAGCAGAGTGGCTTCAAAAGGTGCTGTGCATCCCTATGCTGTCTCAGGGTGCCTCACTGAGAGTCTTACATTATTTTTATTACTATCATTTTTAAAGGAAACAATTCAGAACATGTACTCAGCTGTTGCCAAGGATATTAGAAAACACCAAGAATAAGTACAGCTTCTGTCGCAATTTTGCCTAATAAATTAACACACGACACAGAATCTCAAGAATAGATAACAATGATGTGATATTTTATCATACTGTTATACTACAAAACTAGATAGAAAATCTTCCAGAAAATCCACCAGTCCGTTGCATATGTGTAGACATCCAGATATGAAAAACCTATTCTGTTTATCCAGATTCTAAGCGAGTTGGAAGAATAAGCAAAAGTAAAGACCACCCCACAAAGTAGTACTGCATAACCCTTCACTGAACTTCCATAGTGATCAACATTTCCCAACAATTTTTTTCTTAGATAACTTCCCCTAAAAATGTGTTTTCAGGAATATATATAAAAAAACCATGGGACTTCATCCTTCCCTAAGGGTCCATTAGCAGTTAACAGCTGTTGGAGGAAGAGGTGTCCTTTCCTTCACTGATAATTCACCCTTGCTCCCGTGAATAGTCCCCCACTCACACAGGGACAAAAAAAACTCTAAACTTAGTGGATACACAGAAAAAAAGATGTGAAAGCAAGAGAAGGGGCTTAGGAAGAAAGGTTTCGGCGAGACAGGCATGGGGTGATGGAAGGTAATGGGGCTTGCAAATGACTAAGGCTTTTTACGTAATGTATGAAACTATCAAACAATTTAAAAAATACAAGTATCATTTTATTTTACCTGTAAGCACAATGGGCTAAAGACTCTTATTCTTCATTTAGTTACTGTGCCCCAGGACTAAAAAAAAAAAACAACAACAAATAACTAACCAAATATAATCTTTACTCATGTTTCCAATCTGTATTCAAAGTACTGATGGGCTTTAAAATGTCTGTCTACGTAGGGCTTGCTGCAACAAGGATCCAAATGACAGCAATGCAGTGGGCTTTGTTGTTAGTTGGACTTTCTTGGTCCATTGATTCCCCTGGATTGACGGAACAATTAGAAAGTTCTGCATCCTGCATTTGTTCAGTTGCTTCCCATTGTCATTTTTTTGTTTCTTAGTCAGTGGACTGTGGCTGATTACAATAAATTCAGTTCTATTTATAGATGGTGCTGAAATTGTACTGTAGCTTTCTACGTGGCACCTGTCCGGTCATTCTGCTCTCACTATTACTAAGATGGATCAGCAAGGTCAGAGGTCAGCCTGCTTCTCTAGTATAATGAGCCTCACACACTTTCACTTAGTTTTTTTAAGCTTCCGTTGACCAAGAGTGCATAGATCAACTATGTAGTTATCCTGAAATCTAGTTTACATGAGATATTCAAGACCTTTTCCTGGTATTCACTGAGGCTCTTGGCAATATGCTACATATCCCAATTCCAAACGTACCCAATGTAGAGTCTTTCTGGGAGAGGTGCATCATTATAAATCCATATGTTCATGGTGTGTCTTCATTCACTGCGGTTATATTTTTACTAAATTTTCTCATCTTCCTCTTGTCTGCTATGTCCCTTTGACACGACACAATTCCTTTGTTTTTGTGTGGGTATATGTGTGTTGTGTGTATTCACATGTACATGCATGTTTGTGTGATGTGGCTCATGTGTATTTATGCACATATGTCTCTGTGTGTGCATGTGCATGTGTGTATGTCTGTGTGCATGCCCGTGTGTGTGTGTGTGTGTGTGTGTGTGTGTGTGTGTGTGTTATGCACAGAGACCAGAGTTTGGTGTTGAGTGTTTCCTCAATTGTTCTTCACTCTATTTATTGAGATAGGGTCACTCACTTGAATCCAGAGCCTGAAGATTTGACTAGTCCATTTAGACTGCTTGCCCAGGGATGCCCTGTGTCTGTTTCTTAGGTTATGGGATTATGAATTGGCTGCTAAACCTGCTTATTTTTGTGTGGGTGCTAGGGATCTGAACTTAGGTACTCATTTTTGCCCCATAACTGAATAACTGAATCATTTTCCCAGCCCTGACATAATCCTTCTTAAAATAAATTTCTTAATTTCTAGCACACTAATATTTCCTGGACTAATCTCAACATTTTTGGAATCTAATATCACTCATTCCTCTAAAGAATTCATGATATTGATAGGAAATCCAACCACGAGAATCTTCTTTATTTTCTATGAAATGTTGCCCTTTGAGTCACGGATGTGATAATAACACACATTTTTTTTTCAAATTTCTGGACGCATTTTCAAAAGTTTTCAAGCCTTAACATGAGCATCTTCAAGTTCAAGAAAACTTTTATATGCTTCCAGATAGCATGCATGCTTTCATCTTATACCTTTGTAGATTTTATTGTCATTAATGCTTTTCTGAGCAGGAGAAACGTACTCTATCACTAACAGCAATCTCAAAATTAAGCATAACATATAATAAAGGATGATACTTTTAATTATATAATGATTTTTCTTATATTACATATTTTAAAAATAATTTATAAACTTAATTTTCTTAAACTAGCATTTCTATTATGGAAGATTACTCAGTGCTGAGATCTAAAATGTGTATTTGAAGCAATGTTTCAGTTATAGTCTAGATAAATCAAATGTATTTCTCCCAAACAGAGTTAGAATCCCTTTCTACTGCAGCACAGGATGTTGCTCACCTCACTCTGGGGGTACATATATGCTCTTTGCTTCCTTAAAACAACACCAAAAAGCCCTAAAGGTGCTGCAAGGAAGATTATACACAAGGAGGGGTATCTCTCATGAGTGGCCTGAACATCTTTGCTCATTCTGTGCTAAGAATGATGCGCCTGCACCAAAGGAAGACTTTCTCAGTTTAGCTGTTCAGTGTCAGAAAGACCTTTGGGCCTGGCCCATAAACACTCTCCTCTGTCCATTCTTTCGAAACAGTGCAGTGCCTCAGACAAGCAATTTGGGAAGCAGGAGTGTAGCTAGAATCTTCCTAAACTCCTAACTAAGTTCTACTCTCTGCCCAATGTGTAGAAGTCAATGTTCCAGTTAACTAGTCTTGTTTTTTTTTCTTTTGTTCTTGTTTGATTATTTGAGCCCTAGTAGGTGCATTTTTGAAAATCAATGGTACTTAGGACCTTGGGAGTCTGGGGAATATCATTTTAGAATAAAGTGAGTAAAGGCCATCTTAGGCATACTTAGTATTAAATGCTACCATTGGATAAAAATTGAGCCCCCAAAGACAATGAATAAGCAACCATCTCTAATTTTTGTACATGCATAAGTCTCAGTGATACCGACTGATCTAACACTGAAATTGGCTGGTGGTGTTGTCTCGTGATTTTGTTTTCTCTCTCTCTCTCTCTCTCTCTCTCTCTCTCTCTCTCTCTCTCTCTCTCTCTCTCACACACACACACACACACACACACACACACTCACACACACACACTCTCTCTCTCACACACACACATGCACACACACACACACACACACACACACACACGTTTCCCTTTGAAAATGACTCATACAGGTAATTTGTTTTTAGATTTCACATGAAGTACTTCCATTATCAAATGGTCATTTGGAAATGCTTGTCAAATTAGAGGAAGTTTGTTGCTGATTTTCTTTATGGCATAATAGCCTTTCTTTAACACACTGTGTACCAGACATAGTTCCAAGCATTTCACATAGGCCAAGCCACAACTCTCCAACAAAGATACTGTTATCAGCCTCACTTCGTAGATAAGAATAATGGGGTGCCTAGAGGTTAAGTACCTCACCCAGAGTCACACAATTAGAACTGGGATTTGAACCCAAGCACCGTGGCTCCCACTAATCTCAGAGCCACTGAAACTTAGCTTTGTATGTAATTGGCTTTGGGGAGCTGGAGCACTGAGACATTGGAAGAGCCTGGGTTTCCCAGTGCCTGTAGCTTAATCTTGGATCTGTGATGATAGCATGAAGCCATTCGCAGATGTGGTGTGTGACAATGCTCAGCAATGCTAAAGTAAGCAAGGCGACACAGTTGATCAATGAAATTGATACTGAGGTTGTACTTGAAGGTAAAGAACGTGAAAAATATATTACTGTGATGTGCCTGCAATCTGTCCCAGCGGAAGTTTCTTAAACAGAAGAAATTAGACGTATGAATCCAAAGAATGACATCAATTAGCATGCTTTAGAATCTGGGCAGATCACAATATAGAAACACTTGAAGCCAAATCATGAATACTATACTATACTTGACCTCCACAAAAAAAGTGGATCTACTACAAAATGCTGGAATTAAAGTAAGAAGTCTATTGGATCAGAAACAGTGATGATAGAAGAGAACGGTGTATAGTGTGGTCCTTCTTGCCCATAGATCCTGTGCTTAAATACACTGGTACATACTCTTCCTTGGGATCCAGGCCCTGTTGTTCACAAATGTCATATGATTTGGTGGCACTGAAAATACCTACTGTGGACTAGGTGGAGACCACCAACCTCCAGAAAGGCTCGGCACCCGGTCTGTGAAGGTGAAAGGTCACAGGCTCACCTCACAACACTGACTCAGGTCTGTTTCTTATTACCAGATAATTTTCAGAAGGGAGCCAGGCTTGGGCCTGATTATCCAGTAGCAGGACAGAAGAGAGGGAGAGTCTGAGGAGCAGATTTCCTCTGTGCTGTGTAACTCCACAGCGACTGAGGGAGCGAATCACATGTATGTCACGGAGAGGATCATGATGTCCCCGTTGCTGTCCCAGTGCGGTGGTTACAGTCCTGTACCCCACCCCCACCCCCACCCCCCGCTGCTTCTCAGATGATGTGGTTTTCTTATGAGGAGGTAGGAGAATGGAGAATCTGCCTATAGGAGAGGCCGTGAGTTCTCAGACTGCATCTAACAGAGCCTTTGACAGGCACAGTCCCCAAAGAGCAGAGGTGAAAAGCACATTCATGTACCCAAGGTGAAAGACCACCATTAAAAATAAATAAGAAACCCCAAATGTGTAAATCCGGTATAAGCCGAACCATATGGCGTAAAATGAAAACATTTCTTCCTGTACTTTTGGTAATATGGTTTCTTACTAGATTTTATGTTCAGGGAAGTATCAACACAGCTGTTGCCATGCCGTCGCTCCCCTGGTAGAAGGTAGTGACGCTGTGAGTAGTTCAGGGCTACTTTCACTGAGTAGCTATGTGTACATAAAGAATGTCGTGCATGTAGAAGAAGTGTTAAAATCCCGGATAACACCTCATACGTTATTGGCCTTCCATGGTGAACAAAGTCATTTTTCAAGCAAGTCATAAAGTAGCCTCAAAAACAAGCGTTTCAGTGTTTGCTCCAAATGAGGCAGTGGTCGGGGGACTGCCGTTCATCTGACATCATTCCTGACGCAGTCAGCACCGGTTTGGTATCTGATTAGAGCCCCCGCCACGGTGGTGCCAGACTTACTACTTTAAGTGGGGTGGCTGAAGGAAATTAATATGTCAGAGTACCCTGAAGGTGAGAGTGTCTACTTCAAGTTTCTTTCAGAGAGCTTCAGCTGGAACTGCCTTTGATTCTTTCTGAGAGAGTCTTTTGAAGCTATTTCTGGAGCTGGGTAATACAGGTAGAGATGAGCTACCAACAGAAAACACATCTAGCATAAACGGTGTAGGCGTATCTATCCTGAAGGATGCAGATATGTAACATCTTTGGGCCAGTGTGGAAACATCATTGGCTCTGTTAAAGGCTGCTGAGGGATCTCCTGGGATGACAAACTGTCTTGATTATGTCATTGACCTTGTTCAGGAGTAGCATATTACTTGTTTCACTTTTATTTTTTTTAAAGGAAATATTGTTCTTCACGGATGCACAGAAGGATTGATGAGAACATGCTTATCACGTGCTTGCAGACTTGTGAATGGATGGGTGCTATGTAAATAAAGGTATTTCTTCTGTCATGCATGGTTTCATTTCCCTTCCACTTCTGGTTACCTACGCAGAATTTATCACAACTTGTAATCTTCAATTTCCTCTATCCAGACGAACTACTGGGTCTGTGAATGGAAGATTTGGTGACAAATCTTTTCTTTATACAATTAGTGGGAAGCACACAAAAGAACTGTGTAGCCCTTAAAACTAAACAAAACCATCTCTTTTTTTTTTCCTATTTGTTTGAGACAATACAGATGGGAACACATCAGGCAGATCTGATCTTGAATTCTGGGTCTACATACAACTTGCATAAGCATGTGTGCTTTTAACTTAAGCACATATTTACATACATCTGCATGTCCCATGCTTTCTATACCTAGATATGTACATAGAATATTTTACTCAGTGTATACATGGTGACAGGCACTTACACAAATTCCTGACTATTGGAGACATATATTATATTCACTAAGCTTATCTCTTGAAGAAATTCTTAAGCTAGAGAATTTGTTTTACATGATCAACAGTTCTGCTGATAAACCAAAGCAGGCTTTTGTGATTCCCAGAAAAGACATTGCATTTTACATGTTTTATGTGTCATGGAAAGCCTTTTATCCCAACGTAGTGGCCAACAGCATCACTTCAAGGCCAGAAGACACAGCAGCTATGTGACCAAGGAATAAATTGTTGTCTACACCTCACTTGTAGATCAAGAACAATCTAGTATCACTCAGAATAGCACGTGGCACCATAAAAGTGCGACATATTTATTTGGATTTGATGTTAAGAGGGGGAACAGAACACAACTCGAAGGGTGTTTCTGATTCTAACACAATCTCAAGTACATTCTAAAGGGGAAAATCATCTGTGGCTGATATGTAAAATTAAATTAAATTATAAAATTCAAAAAAATAAAGAAAAAAACACATTTCATGTGAATTAATGGAATTGTTAATTGATTGGTAGATCTTAACTCTGCTCAAGGGAAGGATGTGTAAATGAAAACATTTCAGGCTTTCTTTGTATAAATAGAAAGAATCCTGTGTCCCACTGTCTTTCAGGTGAAATGAGACTCCTGAGCTTAAATCTTACAGAAGATAGCATCCCACAAACCCCCAAGGTGACCCTTGTGCATCTCAAGGTTGTTTTAGGCTATTAAGAGTCTAAGGATGAGCAGTTGGAAAGAGGAGCAGTAAGATGGGTAAGAAAATATCTCAATAATACAATGTAGTAGCCTTTGGGTATATGCCTGGGAATGCCATAGTGGGGTTGTATGTTAGTTCTATTATAATTTTTTTTGAGAAACTTTTATACAGATTTCCATCTTCTTGGACCAGAGACTTCATCATCTCAAGCCTAAATTGCCATAATTATACCATGAAGCTATATTATTGGCTTTTTTTTTGTATTTCACAAATAACAAGTGTTGCCATCAATACCACACTTTAGCAGTCTTAAAAAATTTGATACTGTTTTCTTTGCTTATCATTATTTTAATATCCATGTTTCTTGTTGCTCTTTTCACAATATCAATTAAATGAAGTTAGGGTAAATTTCCACCAACAGATAATAGATAATGAAAATGCATTATAAAATACATATAAAATGGAATCTTATTCAGCTATAAAGAAAACTGAAATAATGAAATTTGAGAAAAAATAAAACAACTGAAAAGCACTGTTCTAAGCAAGATAACCTAGAAAGACATAGGTTCTCTCTTATATACAAGTTTTAGACCTTAACTTTTAAACATGTGATTTTGACTGAGAGTAAATGTGGGCAAAACCTAAGTCACTAGAAAGGGGTCATGAGAAATGAAAAAAAGAGAGTTTATGGAAGTTCTGCAATAGAATAAAGTAGAAGGAGGAGAACGGGAGACAAAGGGAGGGACAGGGAGAATGAGAGAGAGGAATCAACAAATGAAAGACACACGAAATCCCACATGGAAACGCGCTCCTTTATAAGCTAAATAAGATATAAAAAGGAGGGACATGATGCAAATGATGAGGAGGGATGTTTATGTTGGGGGTGTTGTGAGGGTAGGGCAGAGGATGGGATGGGGATGGATAACTGATATTGGAGAAGTTTGAAAAGCCATATGGAAATTTACTAATCTATAAGATTATATTATATATTACATATATTTATATATAAGATTATATATATATATATATATATATTTCCAACACAGAAAAAACGTGGGTTGTCAAATAAAAAGCTCAGTGCCAGGTGTGAGTTACTTTCAAGTTGCTGGTATCGCTAAGACCCCCAAAATAATACAGGCTACTAAGCTATTAGCATTGCTTTTGGATCCTCACTAGAACTTGATGCTAAGACTCTGAAGATACCACACACTTTGTTTATAGGACGTGGAAAAACCAAGCTAGTATTGGCTAGGAAGCTTCCTCCCTCTTGGGTAGTTTTCATAGTACTGGAAGGTGCTATGTAGGTTACAGGGAGAAAAGTCATTAACAGCCTTACCCATCTGGGACCTCTGCAAATTACAGTTAAAAAAAAAAAAACAGCCTGCCAAGATATGCTCATGGGTGGAAATAGGGCATGAATGTTATAGAGGTAACCAATTGCTTTCTGATTGGATATAAGCCAGCATGACAGGACAAAACACATTCCTGGTACAGCAAATCTGACCAAGAACCCATGGCTAAAGAGTTCATAGACCTCAAGTGCTGTGGGATGGTCTGTATGTCAAATTGCTCTGATTGGTCAATAAATAAAACACTGATTGGCCAGTGGCCAGGCAGGAAGTATAGGCGGGACTAACAGAGAGGAGAATTGAGAGAACAGGAAGGAGGAGGGAGACACTGCCAGCCACCGGCATGACAAGCAGCATGTGAAGATGCTGGTAAGCCACGAGCCATGTGGCAAGGTATAGATTTATAGAAATGGATTAATTTAAGATATAAGAACAGTTAGCAAGAAGCCTGCCATGGCCATACAGTTTGTAAGCAATATAAGTCTCTGTGTTTACTTGGTTGGGTCTGAGCAGCTGTGGGACTGGCGGGTGACAGAGATTTGTCCTGACTGTGGGCCAGGCAGGAAATCTCCAGCTACACTCAAGGGTGAACCTATTATTGTTAGTTTGTTAAATGGACACAGTATATAAAGATATATATATATATATGCATGTATGTATCTTTAGAATATATATCCACATATATATGCATGTATGTATCTTTAGAATATATATCCACATATATGCACGTATGTATCTTTAGAATATATATCCATATATATGTATGTATATATGTACATATCTTTAGAAAATAGAATATATAGATATATTCTATGGGTATTAGTGAGGCTCTCATCTATATATATGTCTTTATAAAATAGAATATATATATATATATATATATATATATATATATATATATATATATATCATGGGTATTAGTGCAGCTCTCAATCCTCATTAGAGAAGCTTCTCTATATAGCGGTTGGTGGTTAACACAGAGATTAATAACTGCTTAAAATATTATGGCGTGCTCAGACATGAATAGACATCTATATCACAACCCTTCCCAGACAGGTTCAGGGACCACTGAAGAAGAGGGATAAAAAAATTGGAAGGGTCAGAGGTCAGGGAGGAGTGAGGTCAAACAGCATCTCTTGGACATGATGGGACAGAAGCTCCTATGCTCTCACTCACAGCAGCTGTAGTTGTTCACACAAGAGCTGCCCAAGATAAGCCAGGCAATACTCCAACATGGAGTTAGGAGGCTATAGTAAGTCCTTATCCCTAGCTGAGGAGCCACTGGCTGTTGATGGCTACTGGGGAAGGAGTTTCAGTTTTCTTCTGGGGTCTGGTCCCCAATAGAACATGCTCCTGTGGCTGGTCCTACACACATGCATATATATGGGCAGCACAAACCAGACTCACTGGGTATAAGATAAAAAAAAAAAGGACTTGAAGTTGATGGATCTGGAAGGAATTATGAGAAAGAATTAGAGGGTGATCAAAATGCTTTGTGTGAATGAATAAAATTCTCAAAAGATTAATAGGAATATTAGATTAATAAAACAAAACTAAAATACTTTTAAAAAGATTGATATTATAACATTGAAAATATCAAAGGTATATTTAAGCCATATTTTATTCACTTATCATATTATTAAATGGCTATTTTATTAATTTTTTAAAAATATTTTTCAGGATACGTTTATAAAATATTTATTTGCAAAAACACATTAGAAATTATTTTACAAGTTATAAAAGCACAAAATCCATGGATAATTCTAATTTCATAATAAATGAATGAAACCAAAAGTTACTATGTATTTCCTTGAAATTTACCTAAATATATGTAAAAACAAAGATTATATAATACCACAATATTGCAAATAATGAAATTTAGCTGCCAAACTCATCATCTGATGGATGCTTCTGTGAGTGCCTGTCACTGACTTAAATTAAAGGTTTTGGGACAGGGTGTACCTCCAGGGTCAAAGCCTTGCTCAGCTGCTTCCTAGCTACATGGTAGATTGGGTAAGTTAATCTCTTGCTTTACCAGCCTCAAAAGTTACAATAGTCTCAAGCACAGAGTTAAAATCACAGTTCATCATAATTTTACAACATAGTCAGCAATCAAATCAAGCTATCATACACGAAAATAAATGATCACAAGGGTAAAGTATGTAAGTGTGAATATTTCAACTCCCTATTTTAAAGCATCACCATTCTCAACAAATAGAATTATCTAAAACATAGAATATTCAAGTACATTAATCATGGAAAATTATCGCTACCATTTCATCTTTTAAACCCCTGTGTGTGATAAACACATCACACTTAGCCTCTTATAAATTGAATGATTCTCAAAAATCCATTTTGGTGGGCATATTTCATTTGGCAAGCACTTGCCTGGCCATTAACAGCTTTTAGGTTTCTTGGAGATTTTTAATTATGGCAGGATAGGCAGACATGCAATGTCACACCGAGATCCAGTCATACATTAGTCAGACGGCATTGTACTTAAGAAGCAAGGGCTTGTGGTGTTGAGTACTTTAGCTGATAAAGCACTCATTTTTCACCGTTCAGATCTCAGGACTAGCTGTCTTTGATTCCTCAAGTCAATCAATTTTACTGTATCAACCACCCTACCCATATGTGATAATACAGGCGAGCCTACATACCACGCATGTTTCATCCTTTGTTGGATTTGTGATGTTGGCAATCACAAAGGGAGCATGTGCTTAGGAAGCAGAAATGGCAGTCAAGCTCAATGGTTTTTGAGATTTCAATAATTGTTACCAGTTTGGGGAAGAATGAATGAGACACTCAGGGATTATTATCAGAATCTCTGTAAGCAGAGAGTTTTAGAAGAGCATATGACAAATTCCCTGAGTGGGAGACACTAGGAAAATCAAAGAGACAGATTCATAGTCTTCAAGAACGAGGTGTCATCATCATCAGAGGGTGAGGGAGAATGCACGTGTGAGATTCTGGGGACTCAACAAAATAGGAGAAGGACAGAAGGCCTGGTGACATGCATTAGTTTTACAGCAAAGTCATAGAGCTGTTTGCCAGCTTTGGATATGGCATTCCTAATCACAGTCTCTACACCTAGGCTTCAGAGAGACAGCATCTATCCCCAAGAAGGTCTAAGTTGGCTCATTGATACGCTGAACTCCCTGCCATGCCTGGGAAAAAAAAGAGATAGCACGGGAAGAAGCATGAGAAAGCTGATTGTCTTCAGGGAGCATGAATGAGGTAGCTGGAACATTTTTGGAAAAGGGTATTATCTAGGGCAAAATCCCATGAGATTCTGGGTTTAGACAGGAAATTCACTGTATTATTATGGTGGTAACCTTACTCTTACAAAAATTTTACCAATTACCCACGCTACATACAGGAAAAAGGTATATATAGTTTATTTTGTCTATAATGGGATTTTTGAGTCCTTCCTGGGAACTGGGGTACAAAGAAAGGATATTTCTTACACCCCACTCAAATCTCAGTGGAAAGATTTCTCCTGTAGGCTGTCCTGGACTACTTTGAAACATAACCATATCAAAACTAACTTAGCTGTATTTTTTGTATCAAACAGAAGCTTTAACACTCAGCTGTCTTGGGAGGTTATGTTGTACCTGAGAAATGGCCCGAGTGGCATCTGAAAGTGACCACAGTAGGCATAGGATGTAGATAACTTGTCTATAATTGATCTATTACTGGACCTGCTAGGGAAAAAGTGAAGCCTGCCACAGAAGAAGCAGGAACCTTGGTAGAGCATCTAGCCTTTCCTGTGCAGCCCTAGATTTTGTTGGATCCCCTCATCTGAGCCCCTTTGCTCCTTGATCATGGGAAAGACCAGAAGTTGTCATTTTGTCACCATTTTAGAAAGGGGATCGAGTTGACACTCAGGCTGACCCAGCAACATTGAAGCAAACTTGTTCTCAGAATGTGCAAATAAACACAATGAACTCTGTGTTAGTTGCTTTTGCATTGCTGTGACCACCGTACATTACCAAAACAAATCAAAACAAAAAACCTTAAGGGAAGAAGAATTTATTTTGGCTCCCAGTTTTAGAGTGTTTCAGTCCATTGTGGTGGGGAAGGGATGACCGGGCAGCTCAATTCAGGTTGGTAGGAGAGTGTGGTGGGCTCTGCTCACATCACTATAGACCAAGAAGCAAAGAGCAAGTCTGGAACCAGGAACTGAGTATGACTTTCAATGTCTTGTCTCCCTAGTGACTTCTACTAGGTAGGTATCAGGTCCTCCTGAAACACCACTGCATTCTAAACACTAGTCAACGTGATTCAAGCTGTAACAAAGGTTATCTTGGGCTAACTCTTAAAATGACATATCCCTTCACTTTATGGAACAGAATATTGAGCTAAGAAATTGTGCCTGCATTAAGGCCATAACATAGAGTTCCATTTCACCCTCTCTTTATCTAAATGGAGTCTCCATCTATTTATATACAGTATTTGGGTTAAGAAGGTTGCTTTTTAAATATAATTCAAGTAGTGCAGACTTTGTAAAGAATATTATGTGAACTTCTTGGACTGAGCTAAAGGCCATAAAAATCATGGGAGATATGCTTTGCTAGGGTATTGGATTCTTTTACTCCCACTTTTATCTAAGAGATAAGGGATTACTTGGCATAATATAATGATATCATTGTATTTTAAATCATTTTAATCTAAGCTTAGTAATTCTTGTCATTTTGTCCTTTAAAAATCTGTGTGGTTTTACCTCTAAGGGTCCTAATTATCATCTGGTGCAGGGAGGAAACTTATCGAAGCCCCGGTGATCCAGAAGCTGGGCAAGTTATCAGAGCTCCATCTCTTCCATGCCTTTCAGGTGATTATAAATAACACCCAGCTAAGTGACAAGTAGAAGATACAGGCTTTAGAGGTGGGAGTGATGTGACCCAAACAGACACGATTATGTTTTTGCAGTAACTGTGAGATTCCAGAGACATAAAATGGGAATCCGAGTCCTCTGGAAGAGCAAACAGTGCTCTTACCCACCAAGCCATCTCTCCAGCCCACCAGAGACATAAAGCGGAACAGAGACATTTATTTCCAAAAAAAACCTTCTCTGATATTTGATACCATTAATATTTTCCTACTAAAGAAAATACTAAGCAAAGCCACTCCACTAAAGAGTGCCTTGCCCCTACATCACACTATTCATGTTTTAAACTCTTTTTTTTTTTAACACATTGCTAACAAAATAACTATGACAAGTTGTAGACTCGGAACTGAAAAGGCTTACAAGAAACCCTGGGGCATTTTGCTTACCTGTTGCTTCCTTCTATTTTTGCTACTGGATCAGTCCCCTGGCGATTTGAATCAGGTGGCAAAAGGATATTTGATTATGCTAAATTTCTGCCCTTAGGTTAATGGGTAATGAGGAAATTACACGATAGTGTCAGGAATGCCCACCCCCACTGTGTACAAAAGGTGCCAAAACGCCAATAACCAAGTGTGTGGTGAGGGTCACAGAGACTCTATCTGGCTTCTTGGTGGGCAGATCATAAACTCTTAATCAGTGCTACTTGGGCTGGGAAAGCCTCATAATTTATCCCCACAGTTTTTTTTTCCCAGCACACCACACCCCATCAATATACAGCCCAGGGCTTGAAACATTTTCACAAGCTAATCCCAAGGTTTTCCTTTCCTTTGCTTCCAGGAGTCTAATTATTTTAGACCTCCAAGGCAGCTCATCCCTTTTCATCTTGACCAAAAGGAAACAACAAAAACCACATATGAGTTGAACATCTTTAAAGCAATAGGCCCTTCAGATGACCTGGAATTGGGAAGTGACATCAAATCAATGAACTGTCACAGAGTGGAGTTTGGAGGCATGATGGTCTTTAGGATCAGTTTGTAGAATTTCACATCCATCTAAGCTATCATTAAATAGAAGTAAAAAATAAACAAAACCCAAAAACTTTGGGGCTGTAGAGTTGGTTTATCAGTGAAGGGCACTTGCTGCTCTTGCAGAGGGCTGGAGTTCAGTTCCCAGCACCCACATGAGTAACTCACAACTGCCTAGAATGCCAGATCCAGGAGATCTGACACACTTTTCAAGTATTCACAGAACCTGCACTCAATGTCCACAGACCCACACAGAGATACACCATTAAAAAAGATAAGTGGTATCAGTTTTTAGCACATTTAAAAAACATTTCCTTTCATCATTTATATACCTTTGGCCTCTGTGTTCCAGAGAAAACTCCAGTATTTGAGTCACTAGTGAACAGTAGACATGTGCTCAAGTTTTGTTTTAACATGCTTCTACCGAGTTTTGTATAGATTTATTGTGATTTATTTCAATATCTCTGGCATTCAGTAAGCTAGGACCATTCAGTTACACACTGTCTGTGAAGGGGAGCCAGGATAGTCCATTGCATTGTTCTTGTACAGAAACCATGCACACTGTTTCTCTCTCCATCCTAAACTGAAAAGAACAGCCTGCCTTCTTTGACAATTCTATCTAACCCCACAGTCTCACCTGTCAGTTAAATAATTAACCTTCTCATCACATCTTGAGCAGTTGTGAATTCAGATCTGATACAATTCACATCAGGGCATTAGCAGAGGAAAAATTATTTGTTTAAAAAATAAGGATGGGGAGTTTTCTGGCTGGGTATATGGCTCAGTTGGTAGAGTATGTACACAGCATATATATCATATATTTACATATATACACACACATATATACACACACACATATATATATACATACATACTCACACACACACACACACACCATAGCACAAAGCTCTGAGAATGATCTCCAGCATCGTGTAAAAAGAGGCATAGTAGCTCCAACCTATAATCTCAGTACTCAAGAGCTGGAAGCCAGAGGGATCAAAAATTCAAGGTTGTCCTTCTCACTACAACATGTGTGAAGCTATCCTGGGCGATGTAAGCCCTAGTGCCACACACACCAAACAACAACAACAATAACAACAAACAAAACAACAAAACCAAAAAAAAACACCACCCAAAATTCAAAAGACAAAAACCAAAACACACAAAATAAATAGTCCACTGGGTACAGCAGCTTGAACCTATAATCTCACTGTTAGAGACCTAGAAACCGGAGTATCCCAAGTTCAAGATCACCCACAGTTACGTAGAGTTTGAACAAACAGATACAAAAAGGTAGGTCCTTATAACTTCCCAAAGCTGCTTTCACGTCTCTCCTTCTGGCTTCCCTTTTTATCTCCACCAACTCACCAGCTCAGCATAAAAGATAATGGTGGCAAAACTAGACAGGTAAAGACTGTGAATGAACACCATGGCACACGGCACCTGTCTAGATGGAGTCTTGTCTAGGTTCCCTGTTGGACTTGTGCTCTAAATGGCACCCGATGGGAGCAAATGCAGCTGTGGAATGTGCCAGATCCCGGGGCCGATGCTCTGCAGTTCTGTCAATGTTACCTCTTGTTGAGATGCTATTCATATTTTAGGCATGGGATATTTTAGTCAGAGGTAAGAAGGCATTCGGCGTCAACTCTCACAGTCGTAGTTGAAGGATTTTTATTTCACATTCAGGACTTTCAATGAAAAACCATGTTCTTTTCACAGAAATATAGTGTATATAAATATACATATAAATTTTCACACATACTGTGTTACGGAGTTTAAAGCTTATTCCTGCTCAGCTTCTTTAAAAAAAAGAAAGGAGATCTCTTCTATTTCCCTTTCACAGAGAAACCCTGGGGGCGGTGTGGGGGGGGATATGGGAATTGAGGGAGTGGATTGGGTGGGCTGGGTACAGGAGGCATTTTGGGGGTGGAAAGGAGGGCTAGAGAGAAAGCCAGTGCCAGGGAAACTCCCAGGAATCCACAAGGATGACCGAAGTTAAGACCCCTAGCAGTAGTGGAGACCGTGACTGAACTGGCCATCTCCTGTAATCAGATTGTTAACTACTCTAATCGCCATCCCAGAGCCTTTGTCTAGTAACTGATAGAAGAAGATACAGAGAACCATAGCCAAGCACTGGGCAGAGCTCTGAGAGTTCTCCTGAAGAAGAGGAGGGATTGTAGGAGCCAGTGGTGTCATGCTGGGGACTCCACAGAGACAGCTGACATAAGCTTGTGGGAGCACATGGGCTCTGGATCAACAGGGAGCCTGCACAGGACCAGCCGAGGCCTTCTGCATGTGTGTGACACTTGTGTAGCTTTGTCTGTTTGTAAGGTTGCTAGCAGTGAGACCAGGGCCTGTCTCTTTCGCTTAGCTGGCTTTTGGGAACCTGTTCCCCATGCTGGTTACCTTGCCCAGCCTTAATTCAAGTGGAGGAGCTTGGTCCTGCCTCAACTTGATGCACCATGCTTTGCTCAAGTCCATAGGAGGCCTGCCCTTTTCTGAATGGAGAGGGAGGAGGAGTGGATGGGGAGGGGGTAGATAAGAGTAGGGGAGGATGGGAGGAGAAGAGGGAGGGGAAACTGTGTTTGGTATGTAAAATAAAGCAAAAAAATGTTTATAAAAAAAGAAAGAAAAAGAGAAGGAAAATGTAGTGTAATATTGTGTACCCTAATAAACTTGCCTAGGGATTGGAGGATAGAGCCAGCCACTGGATTAGACATAGAGGCCAGGCAGTGGTGGCACACACCCTTAATCCTATCACTTGGGAGGCAAAGATCTGTCTGGATCTCTGTGAGTTCAAGGCCACACTGGAAACAGAGCCAGGCAGTGGTGGTACACTGCCTTTAATCCCAGGAAGTGACATGACTGGGCAGAGAAAGGTATATAAGGCATGAGGAAACAGGAACTCACACTCTTTAGACTGAGGATTTCATAGAGGTAAGAACTTGTAGCTGGCTTGCTCTAGTTCTCTGATCTTTCAGCTTTCACCCCAAAATCTGGCTCCGGGTTTTTTAATCATAAGACCAACTAACATTCTAAAAACAGGAAATGGAGTCATTTCACTTTGCAATTAATTATACATGTCAGGGGTATTGCTATTTTTAATGTAAATGTGTAGAAAATGGGGTTTCTGTAAAGACAATCCTGATGGGAAATGTAGGTTTACATTTTTAAAGGAAAACTTAGTTATATTTCAAAGTAGTAACTCATTTTTTTTTGCTCAAATGTTTAATTTTTCTTCAAAAGGAATATAAATACTATAATAAAAACACTGTGAATTGGAGAAATATGTTCTGATTGAATGGGTTTTGATGGCAATACCAATTCTTTGAATGACTCTTGTCTTAGGGTTGCTATTGCTGGGATGAAACGCCATGACCAAAGCAACTCGGGGAGGAGAAGGTTCTTTGGCTCACACTTCCACATCACAGCCCATCATTGAAGGAACTCAAACAGGGCAAGAAGCTGGAGGGAAGAGCTGATGCAGAGGCCATGGAGGAATGCTGCTTATGGGCTTGTTCCCCATGGCTTGCTCAGTCTGCTTTTGTATAGAACCCAGAACCACCTACCTAAAGATGACCCCATCCACAACAGTCTGGGCCTTCCCACATCAATCACTAATTAAGAAAATATCATACAGACTTGCTCACAGTTCAATCTTATTGAGACATTTTCTCAATTAAGGCTCCAACCTCACCAGGGACTCTAGCTGACATAAAACTAGCCAGCACAACTTCGAAAAATTAGTAGAAATAAAGATTTATTTTTAAGAACATGATGTGTGTATTAATCATTGGTGATCACCACATAATTAGAGAGGTGTATATAATAACAGAATAATTTATTTGTAGGATTCTAAGGCCTACCAAATAATTCTGTAGCTCCTCCATTTGCTTAAGAATCAAGTACAAAACATCTTCTCATGTGCTGTGTGTATTTGTAGACCTAACAATCCGCATTTGTTTCAATTGCTATTTCTGAGTTTCAATCGTTTTTACCCTTTTTAATAAAATCTCAGGTAACTAGAATTTTTGTGTTCTCACAAGAAACAGAGATATTAATGCATTAAAAGTCAATGACACCACTTTATAAAAAAATACAGCACATCATTCATTTCCTCCATGACTGTTTCAGTCTCTCAGCAGAATGACCCAAAGCTGTGGTTTAGTTAACTAAAACAGATTACTAAGTTCGAAAAAACTCAGTCCATGGGGAATCTGGCAGCTAACCCAGTTATTTATGATATGTCACATACAAAATTATGCTCCAACTTTGAAACTTCACTTAACAAACCACACTGCTGATTTCTGGAAGGGGGGAAAAACACAAGTGTTTGGATATAAAAAAGTGTATAAAAGTAATTTGGATATAAATATAAAAATATAAAATCTTATGGGCATAAGATTTTATGAGTTGCAAAAAATATATCCATACGATATTACTTGCCAGAGAATTTGCAATTTTAAGTAATTATAAACCAAGCAATGAAAGAAAATGACCATGATTGAATTGCAAAAACTGATTTTTAAGTGTTATTTGTATGGCATCTTAAAAATGAACAGATTCTTATCTAAGTAAGTGTTCATTAAATTTATTATTACAGAGGCTAGATGTAGCTCAGCAGTAAGGAGTATTTGTTATTCTTGCAGAAGGACCAAGGTTCAATTCTCAGCACCCACATGGTGCTCTACCACCTTCTTCTGGTCCCTGAGAGCACCCGCACACATGCGGTGCACATGCAGATACCCAGGCACACACACACACACACACACACACACACACACACACACACACACACACAATAAGGTAAATCAGTAAATCCTTAAATTTTTTATTATTCCATCCTTTCTCCATTGTTGTTTTGCATTTATAAGTATTTCAAATTACTCCAGTGTTCAACCATTCAATTATGGACATACTTCTGCAACACCACCAAACTGACTAGACCCCTAGACTTCTGAGTAAGAGTGAATTGCAAAGTCAGTTTTGTTTACTTAGTAACACTGGAAAAAGAAAGCACACACCCATATGGTTTTTGGTACATTTGAAATACAAGAGTGAAACTCTATAAAGTGGCTCTTCACAGCTGTAGAAGTGTTTTACCAATCTGGATTATTACACTTAGGTGCTGTTTATTCTTACTTTCATAAGTGAATCAAAAACACTATTTCTGGGACCTCGAGAGATGGCTCAGCAGTTGTGATCACTGGCTGTTCTTTCAGAGGACCTGGGTTCTATTCCCAGCACCCAAATGAAACTCACAACTGTCTAAAACTCAAATTCCATGGGGTCCGACACCTTCACACAGACATATATATGGGCAGAATACCAATGCACATAAAATAAAATTAATCATTAAAAAACATTATTTCCAACAAAATACACTTATTTCAACAGTTATAATTCATAGTTTAAATTTTAAATTAGGAACAATGTGAACCATTTCTATGAATATCATTTCTATACTAAAATACGTATTGACACTAGAGCTAGGTATAAAAGAAATGATAAACAGTATACATTTGATTCAATTCAGAAAGTACTCATTTTTCTATCGTGCACTAAGGAGTGTTTTAAAGGGAGAATGTGAAAAAAAAGTGTCTGTTACCTGTTATGGAGATTCTTATAATTTTGTAGCATGGGTAGTTTTTATCATAAACATTGTTTATATCTAACAAGAATTGAATCCAGTAGTTGAGAAGACAACATATTGAAATTTTAGAAAAATAGCTACCTTTAGGCTCAAGTTAAAGTCTTTAGAGACAAAAAAGGAATTATGGAGATGTAGGGATGGTCTAATTAGTGAGATGGAGAGATGCCAAGATCAGACTAAGAAGTAGTTGTCCCCGGCCATTTTTTTTTCCAAATGAGTTAGAAGTCTAGGAGACTGAGGGTAAATAAGTAAAGAAAAGAAATTCAATTTTGATAAGATTTGGAGAACTAAAATTTTGTCAATTTTGTATTATAGTCAAATCTAGTAAAATTGGTTTCTATGCTATAAGCCCTGTAGATTCTAAAATACCCAAGGAATTGAGTATTTTTGCAAAATCAATCCAAACAAATATGTGTCACATGTCTGCAATGTCAAAATTCCAGAAAACTGAGGTAAAGGGACTGCAAATTTGAGGACAGACTTTGATATTAGTATCAAACAAACAAACAAAAACACATACAAAAACAAAACCAAAAAACCCAGCAGCAACGACAGACCGTAATGAATAGAGAGGAGGAGGAAGAGGTGGAGGACCAGGGTAGAGAGGAGGAGGAGGAGGAGGAGGAGGAGGAGGAGGAAGAGGAGGAGGAGGAGGATCAGGGTAAAGAGGAGGAGAGAGAGGAACAGGGGAAAAAGGAGGAGAAGGAGGAGGAGAGGGAGGACCAGGGGAAAGACAAAGAGGAGAGGGGGGTTCACAGGAAAGAGAAGGAAGAGAGGAAAGGGGAGGAGGAGGAGGAGGGGGAGGAGGGGGAGGAGGAGGAGGAGGACTAAACCATGGGAATATTCTAAGGTATAGGGGACAAGCAGTAGAGGTGTTAAAAGTTGTGTACATAAAACAGGGTTAAAATGTCTTCTATTCAGTAAGATAATTATTATTCAAGTCCGTATCTAAAACTTTTATATACTAAAGATGGCTGTGAAATCTTAGCTTCCAATGTGCCATTGGAAGGTGGATTTAATTCCCCTCTTCTTGAGTTTGGTCTGAATTTATCAAGGCTTGTTTGGTAGAAATAAATAAAGCACTTAGCACAAGGCTAATATACACTGATATACACACATAAGTTTTAGTCCTTTGTTTTGTATAGGTAATTCAAACATATAATCCACATGCAAAATACAATATGCAATAACCTTAGTGGAAGAATAATATAAATTTATGGCTTTTTTTTCCAACTTGCATTTTGGTGAAGTTTTACATTTCTGCACTTCTTATTAGAATATGCTCAAAAACAGTGTCATAGAGAGATCTACATGTGAAGATGTGGGTTTACCTTTCCATTGCTAAGGTTTATATGAAGCATAGATTGAATACAGGGATATTGTCAGATATTCAGTCTGAAATTAATTGAATGTGACATTTCATTTTTGCCTGTGCACATTTTGTCTCCCAATGATTAAATAATTTCTTAAATAGGAAGAAGAGTCTCGTTTGAACAACAGGACAAAGTAAAAGCTGTATTCACAACCTGTTGAGATTACAAGTCAGAAGTCATAAAAGGCCTATAGTTTCTACTCAGTTTGCTGATTTCATCCAACTGTGAAAGTTAAATTATATACCTATACTTTCTGCTAGGAACTACTTAAGAAATAGGAAAAAATAGTCAGAACCAAACTATTAGTTAAATTGCTAAAGTAAAAAAAATTGATGAACAGAATTAAAATTTGAGTTTGAATATTTTTCCCCCAAAATCTATGTTTTGGAGACTCTGTCCAAAAAAGGATATTCCTGACTAGAGAAAATGTGTAGGCAACTTTTATAATGATCCCCAGTGACATCGTTATGATGATACACTTATTTAGTCTGCTCTCAATTTGAACAGAGCTGACCAGTATATACTATATGGCCAGTAGAATATTATGGAAATGACTGTAGAACAATGTGTCTGAGTCATAATGGACATTGAAATTCTTGTTTTCTTCCTTTTGGGTCATTTTGGTGGAAGCCAGCCCTTTAGTAGGGACACTTAGATAGCCCTATGGGGTAGTCCATATGGTAAGACTCTTTCACTGAAAAATGTACGAATTTACTTGAAAATAAATTTTCTGGGATCAATCAAACCTTCAGAAGACTTTAGCTCCAGCTGAAAACTTGACCACAATTTCCTGAGAAACACTGAAACAGAATATGGAGAATATCTAGCTAAGCCATTCTTGGAATTCAGACCCCACAGAAATTTTGCAATATCTAAATATTTCTTGTTTTAAACTGATAAACTTTGGAGTAACATATATCCACAATAAATGTTGGGAGTTATTTCTCAGATGATTCTTCATCCACTACACTTGTGGTTTTTTTGAACAAATGCTCTCTGTACAGTCTGGAGATGTGGACCCGCAGACATCACGGGCTCATTATTTAAACTGCTGAGATAAACTAACCCTCTTCTCATGAAAATCTGGGGGGTGGGGGTTGCAGTATCATTTCAAGAGAAAAATCCCTTCTGGGAGCCCAAGAGCAGCTTCCCATGCCCTGGTGATTATAAGACAGAAGAAAGAGTCTAATATGACTGTGGACGTAGCCTACGGAGAGACAAAGATGAGCTTTACAGTAGAACTTTTATAGGTTATGCCTTTTTAAAAATCTTCTTTATTGACTCTTTGGGAGTTTCACATCATGCACCCCAGTTCTGTATACCTCCCGGTCCTCCATATCCTCCCCTTATCCATGCCACGCCCCGCACATAAGGAAACAAATCAAAAGTATGCAAGCAAGCGAACAACAGCAAAAACAAAAACAAAAATCAAAACCAAACAAAACAACCACTTCAACAAAAAAATCTTTTTGCTTCTCCTTTCCTGCGTCTCCAACGCCTCTTCATTAGTCCTGGTGGCAATGGAGGCTTCAGTCTGCCAAATAGTACACCTCTTTGTCCCATCAGTTATACTGGCAAATGTTTATTGCAATGAGTCACTGGTCTGGTTCAAGGCCTCTGGTTTCTGGTACGCCATCATCACTGGATCCACACAGAACTCCTCTGGGATATCCTGTGGCTGCCGCGAGTCTTTGAGATCTTGCAGGTATCCTTCCACAGGACCAGTCCCTTCACCAGCTCCAGCAGGTCCCAGATGAGGTAGATGCTAGGGTGGGTCAACCCAAGGCCCAGCTGTGGGCCTGGATGGTAGCCCCTGGTCAGTCCAAGCCCCCCAGAGACCACCCACCTCCGGCGAGGGGGTGGAGTCAGTTCTTTTGCTGGAGTGTCCAGCGAGCAGCAAGGCCAGCTTCCCCAGGGCCAGTGAAGGGCATGGCCAGCTCAGCATGGCCCTCTGATTTCATCTCACATGCTTCCTAAGGCCTTCTGAGATGACACAGGCCACAGACATTCACACAGACCCCACCCAGCTGTAGCTGGACCACGGACCTAGACTTGGCCCTTGGCAGTAGCTTGGGCCTGGTCGACATCCTGGCTCTGAGTAGAGGGAGTAGCCACTCAAGTGGGAATGGTTGCCGCCCTAACCTTGGGCCTCTATGTGACCTTTGGTGGCAATGCAGGATCCGGACTTCGGCATAGACTCCCACCTCCGTAGAACCATAGACCTTAATATGGTCCTCGACAGTGGTTGGGTCTGGATGTCGCCACTGCCCCAGTGGCAGTATAGCTCTGAGACACCAACATAGCCTTCGATCTTGGGTGTCTGCACATCCTTCAATGGTAACAGGAGCATCAGACATCAGCACAGACCCTGGTTGCAGTAGGGCCACAGACCCTAACATGGCCATCAGCTGCAGCTCTGGCCTGGATGTCACCATGACATTGAGTAGCAGTGCAAGCCACTCAGATCTGGATACAACCTGGCCCTTGGACACAAACCTGGGCTCAGATGACTGATCTGACCCTGGGCATCCTCATGGCACTGGGTGGAAAGAGAGAACCAACTCCTACAAACTGTCTTCCAACTTCTACATTAGCCACAGCACACTCATTCACACACACACACACACACACACACACACACACTAAATAAATAAATAAATAAATAATGAAAATATAAAATAGAATGTTAGTAATAAAATGCATATAGAAATGCTTTTGATAGGATTGGAGAGATGGCTCAGTGGTTAAGAGCACTGTTGCTCTTGGAGATGACCTGGGTTCATTTCCTAGAACCAACAGGTTTTGATTTTTATTGCATGAGTGGTTCTCACAATCACTCATAACTCCAGTTCCAGGGGATCTAACAGCCTCTTCAGACTTCTGCAGATAAGATGCATGTGTGTGGTACACATACATACAGGTAGGCAAAACACTCCTGCAATAAAATTAATCTAAAATAAAAGCATTGAGATGTAGCATGAAACTTAAAAGGTCTTATTAGTAAAAAACAAACCTCGAGCCAGGTATTAGGGTGAACGCTGAAAGATCAGAGAAGCAGAACAAGCCACAACTTCCTCACCTCGCCAATTGCTCAGCTGATCCTGTTTCCTCAGACTGGAAACCTCTGAGTTCTCATCCAAATGGGCCTCAGCTGAACTGCTGCTCAAAAGCCTAAAAGCTTAACCAGTCTAGTTCCTCGTCCTCACGCCTTAAATACCTATATGCTTTCTGCCATCACTTCCTGGGATTAAAGGTGTGTGTCACCAGGCCTGGATGTTTCCAGTGTGGCTTTGAACTCACAGGGATCCAGATGGATCTCTGCCTCTGGAATGCTAGGATTAAAGGCGTGTGTGCCACCATTTTCTGGCCTTTATATCTAGTGGCTGTTCTGTTCTCTGACCCCAGATAAGTTTATTAGGTGCACAATATTTTGGGGAACAAAATATCACCACAGGTTATACTCCCTCACACCTCCCAAAAAACTAGCATTGTTGAGTTCTCTAATATATACACATCCACCGAATCACATAGCTGATAGGATTAGCCAGAAAACAGCCATTCAAGTTGACTTCCCATGTTTGTGCACATTTCTGTAATTCCATAAGTTAAGGTCAAAAGTTACAGCATTCTCTGTTAATGGATAATGAACAGTACTTTGACTGGTTGAGAGTAGAGGTACACACCTTTAATCCTACTACTTGGGAGGCAAGGCTGGTGGATCTCTGTAATGAGTCTTTCTCTTTCCCGCCAGCCAGCTCACAAATAATAACATGGAGACTTCTTATTAATTATTAAAGTTTGGCCTTTAGATGAGGCTTGTTTTCAACCAGGTCTTATAACTTAAATTAACTCATTTTTTTATTAGTCTGTGTTCTACCACATGGCTTTTACCCATATCCCATTTTGTGTGTCTGACTTGTCCATTCTTCATCTTGCTGACTTCTCTCCCATGCCTAGATTCATCTCCTACTTCCTCTCTCTGCCAGGGAGTTCCAGTTATACCTCTTGCCTAGCTATTGGCCGTTCAGCTCTTCATTAAACCAATCACAGCAATATATCATCACAGTGTACAAATATCCCACAACAGATTTCTGTGAGTTCAAGGCTAGCCTGGTCTACAGAGTGAGTTCCACGATAGCCAGAGCTACATAGTGAGACTGTGTTTTGAAAAAACAAACAAACATACAAGCAAACAAACAAAGTATTTTGAATGTTGAAAAGGGATGGGAGGACTGGATATTTATAATTTTAAATTATAATTAGAAGTACTAATTATTAAACAATTTTATTATAGGGTAGGCAGCAAAATTAGGGAGTCAAACTTTGATATCTAAGTGAACAGTCTTGTGTTTTGGCATTACATGCCACATTTGAGCTGTAAGTCACTATACTGTACAGATTCTGTTTGTTCAATTTACAATAAATCATTTGCAGTATGATAGTGGTGTATGAAGATCAAATGATACTTATACCCGTGTTCCAGAAATTATTAGTTGTCTACTTCTTGTTTATTTCAACAGTATTTGATTTGACCTGAAGTAAACTATCCCATAGATGTAGGAAAACTCAGTTATAATTGGCATGTGAGGATAATACCGGGCCGTTCACACTATGGTTATAGTTTCATTTGTGACTATCATTTTATACAGGCAACCATGCAGCTACATTTGGATTGAGTTGTTATGTTGTGAATGACAGGAAAAGAGGAAACCGATTATTTATTTGTTAAGTCATAGACATCAACTATACATGTCTTCAAATTAAGAAATCCTTTTATTTACTGAGTCTAGTTGCTTTATTTATGTCTTAAGCCATCCCCCCCCCTCTCAACCTCCCCTCTCTCTTTTTTCTTTAAAAATCAAATCTTTCTAATAGAAACTCTCTAGATACAGGCATTATCACTACAGGAATGTTATATTACGTGCTATATTGTTTCTGGGACAATGTATCATTCCAGGTTTTGTGAACACCTTTACCAGCACTAGAAAGTCACAGTAGAATCTTCATCCACCAAAGGGAGATCACTACGGCAATGGAGTGCCAGAGAGGCTTTTCCTGAGAGAACTAAGGTAATTAGCCTCCACAGGAGATAATTCCAGTTCACAGGGGTGGCTGTTGTTTTAAGTCCTTTCTGGGAAATTTGGATTTTCCATTGATAGCAGTTTTAACATGTCACCCTGGAGCCAGAGTGAATTAAAGTGAAGAGCTACACAGTCTAAACAAACATTCCTCCCCATTATCAGAAGCCTGACAACATAATAGCATAAACTGTAGTCACGTGGTCACATTCACAAGTAATGCAGGAACAATTAAAAAAAAAATCAAAGAAATGCTACATTTGCTAAACTAAACTTGAGTCTGGGTATGTTTAGAATTGCTACTTTTCCTACTGCCCTCTCCCTACCTCCAAGATTTATAGTGTTGTAAGTCGGAAATAGTGTAGGAGTGGTTGCCTGACTGGCTCTGATGTTAGTTCCCCTTTGCCTGGGTTTTGTAAGACTAGTGCAGTCTTGCTGACACTGGGGTACAACGTTGAGTGTTTAAGTCTTGAAAACACTATTAGATTTGGCAACATTTAATAGTCTTGAAAACACTATTAGATTTGTGTAACATTTCTCTGCTCTTACCGAACTCATATCATCATTCAAACAAGTATGTAGCTCTAATTATATATTTTTTCCAAGAATGTTAAATGGACCTGATCATATTTACTATGAACAATTTTTAAATACATAGTTTATTTGTTAAAAGAGAAATATACTTCTATAGACTTCTTCTTATTTTTGGAGTTATTAAAAAAAATAAACTCATGAAAATTGTTAGAATTACACACCCTAGTGAACTCTAAGATGAAAAACTTAAAATGCAGTTCTGGAAATCCAATATCATGCTTCTGCTTTTAGATGGAGCTGTACAGATGATAAAACTGCATTAAGATGGCTTTGATTGTAGAATATATCTATCAGGAAACAGTCCCACGTTCTTCATTACTGTGGGAGAGAGGCTGTATTAATTACACTTCAGAATATCTTCACAATCTTGACTTCCTCTCAGTATGTGTATATAAAAGAAAAACTTGGCCACACGTGTTCTAAGCTTGCTGATCATACATCCAACATTTTTCAGAAACATCAGCTTTGGGTATCCTGATTTCATAAACACATTTCAATCTTCCCAGCCCTCTAGTATTGATTGAGGGAAAGAAAGAAATCAAATATCCCAATATGAAATCATCAGATGAGGATATTTTTGTTGTTCTTTGAAATTTTTCTATATAGTTTTTTTTTTGATAAATAACACATTTTACCCTGAACTTCACCCTGCTCAGGTCTCTTTAAAAAAAAAAAAATTCTAAGGCAGAGCTTGAAGTCAAGTGGCACATGAGTAGCAATCCCAGGATCACTAAAATGAATGGTGATCAAAATTCACTTCAACTTATTTTGCCCATCCGCTGTGCACTACATCCTGGCAGGCTGTCTAGGGAACACCATCTTCTCTATCTTTAGGAAATATATGAGCAATCGGGAGATAAGCCCTAGAAAAATAATGACTATACAAGCTGCATTGTGAAAATGCTAAGAAAAAAAAAAAGAAGAAAAAGAAACAAAGTGCTCAGAGAACAGCGGAAAAGACAAAGGTTTTCCAAACACCCCCATTTCAGTGGTTCCCAAGCCATGCCATGGAGGAGAAACACCTTGGAAAATCTCCATAGAAATCAAGATTAACAAGTTGCTGGAACTTACTGATTAAGTATGTCTGAGGATGGGAAACTGGAAAGGGATGCATTTGTTTTGTTTAGTTTTGTTTTTTAACCTGCCCTGATAGTCTTAGAGTACAATGGAGTTTAGAAACATCAATACATATTATTCAGGTACAGGCCAACTTATAAAATGTTATCTAACTGTCTCCATATCCACAGTCCTCTTAAGCATTTTCTATTTGACTGAACTATCCCACACTAAATTTGTGTAGCCCACAGCCTCCTGCATTTCCACTTCAAGCTAATTGCTTCATTTCCTCTGAGGATGCTGGAGTTTCATACAAATATGTGCTGACTCATACTTCTACTTAAGATGCACTATCGATGATTTGTTCATAAGATTTTTATCTTGGATACACCGCAATTAAAGTTGATTGATGGTGTGATTTGGGGTACTTAGAAATGGGACAGATAAAGATCTCTACAGACCCATGCAGGCCTACCGTGAACAATACATGCTCATTAACATGTTTTCCCCGAAGTAGCCTTGTGCTGTGTTTTGTTTGGTGGCCACTAGTGACCTAGTGATAGAACATTTGGGGACCTAACAGAGTGTTCCTCACCAACATGCTGCTGAGTGTTTAAACAGTAATACTCCAATCACCCCTCCAAGTCATCTTGAGTACAAAAGACTTACTTTATTAATACTTGTTAAATTTTGGAACTATTTTAGTAAGAAATGTTGAAGTTGGGATCAAATCCCAATGTTCAGTATATTGTCAACTATGAGACAGGAGATATGGGGAACATGGTGATTGGAAATAGCACATGATAAACAATAGGTGGCCATGAAGATAACACATACATTTCATGGGTACCATCTTTTCTCTCATTTAGCAATTTGCAGACCAAACTTTTGGACCCCGGATTTATCATTGTATTATGATAACTTGTTTTTATTGGTAAATTTTGTTCTTTCACAGTTTCACACACTTACACTATATTTTGGTTCCCTCTCATCATTTCCCTCCTGTGCCTACTACCATCTACTCCTCATCTCTATGAATCCCTTCGCCCTTTGTACTAGTTTGCATTTTGTTTAGCATTCCAAAGAGTCTAATCATGGTTGTCTGTGTGTTCCTGAGTTTGGAACTAACCATCAGAGCCTGGTGGGCTCAGCAGTGTATACAAATCAATACCATGCCCCCCATTGCCCAGACATTGTTAGTTGACAATAAAAGTAGGCGACAGGGCCTTTTGAGTCCTTTCCCCTTCCATAGCTGACTATTAAGTGAGCCTGGCTTCCCTGGATCTAGTGTTATGTACACAGCTGATATTATGATAATGAAAAACTTGGCATTTTATACCAAGCTTGTTTGCTAGTACGATAATACTTCTTAAAGTGCAGTTTTATTTTTTTAATTAGACAATTTTCATTACATTTTATTTTGTTATTTTGGGGGAGAGAGGCAAATATCATGGTATGCGCGCATGCGTACGTGTGTGTGTGTGTGTGTGTGTGTGTGTGTGTGTGTGTGTGT
>CABHPH010061913.1:0-10867 GCA_902168325.1 Peromyscus nudipes
GGGGGGATGGGAGGAGGGAGGACAGGGGAATCCGTATCAGATACGAAAAATTAAATTAATTATAAAATAAAAATATTTAGAAAAAAATCCTGTCCAAGAAGGCCATCAACTAGAGAAGACATATTCAAATACCAGCGCCTGTGTGGGGCATTCTCATTCAAACCACCACACTGCCCTTCTCATTGAGTTCATGACATACTGTTTTTTCTCTTTTCTGAGGAAGGGAATTTGATTTAAAGAGCAGAGGACATTGATCTCATAACTGTACTGAATGTAGGATGAGAGCTTAAAACATGGTCCTTCTAACTGTCAGACCATTGCTTGATAATATTCACATCAAATCTACTTTTATTAAATTAAATTTACGTTTAACTGATATATAAATCCACAGTATTATACATATTAATGGGGAACATGATGTTTTGATAGATGTATTTATTGCTTAATGTTTAAATCAGATTGGACTTACCTCCTCAAGTATTTAGCATTTGTTTATGGTAAAAATGTTCAAATATTTTCTTCAAGCTTTTCTGTTTTGAAGAACTGGGGCATCAAACCAAGGGCTAACACATGTTAGCAAGTACTCTATCTACCACAAAAGCCATATCCCTAGTCCTCTTCTGTTTTGTGAATATGTGCGGTTCATTTGCATTATCTGGAGTCAGTTTAATTTGCAATTGTATGCAAATACTTCTTGTCTCTATATAACTTAGTTCCTATTAATCAACCTCTCCACATTCTTCCCTCCCCATTTTACACCCAAATGTCTGGCAAACTTTATTTCTTGGTGTTTTAAAGATTCTTCATGTGAATGAGGTCATTTGGTACCTGTATTTTAGCACCTAGGTTATTTCACTTGGCGTAATGACCTCAGTTCCAGCTATGCTGTTGCAAATGCCATGGTGTTTTATTTGTTTGTTTGCTTATGTGTTTACATGTTTTGCTTGAGTGTATGCATGTGCACAATGCATGTCCAGGTCCCAGGGAGGTCATAGAGGGTAGTGGTTGTGTGGATGTCATGGAACTGCGTTACAGAATATTGTGAGCAACCTTGTGAACTCTAGGAATCCAGCCCAAGTCCTCTGCAAGAGCAGCAAGTGCTTTTAACTGCTGGCCTTCTGTACGTCTTCTTTTAAGCAATGATTATTCAAAATGACTGCCCATGTTTAATTGGTTTTCTTTTTGTTTTGATTTGTTTTATTCCTATTGAGGTTTTTGGATTCCTTGTGCATTCTGAATATTGACCTGTATTTGGATGTATTATTTGCAAATGTCCTTTTCTGTTCTGCGGATAGTCTCTTTTCTCTGTTCATTGTTTCTTTTGCTATAAAGAAGTATTGTGGTTTGTTGTAATCCCAACTGTTTATGTTTGGTTTTGCCTTTGTTTCCTGTACTTGTTAGGTCTCAATCTGCTTTTTACCCAGTTCCTGGTTTTCAATTACATTGAGTAGTCAGAATGATACAGGTTAACAATTCACTTCAGTAAACTTGAAAGGCAGAGCATTATTGTGTCTGACTTTTGAAACAAAAGCAGCTTGTCTAGGAATTCCTCTAGCTGCTATAGTACTCTTTTTCTCTAACCTTTTTAGAAAAGTCGCCAAAATGAACAATGAACTTCTTATATCTTTCAGTTATACTCACCTGTTTCTAACTTTTTTGCCACGTCTGAACCATGTCTGTAATCATTTCCTAAGAATTGAAATGTTCTCTTGAAGGAATTTAACTTGGGTGTTATTTCTATCATGAATTTTCCATATCCTAATTTTCCTCATCTCCACAAGGTATATTCTCACGTCCAACTTCCAAGTCCAAATTAATGCATCTATTTAATTCCCATCATTCTATAGCCTACTTTAAATTATTTTTTACAAGGTTCATGATCTATTGTTTTTTTTCCATTGTGATGCTAATATTTTAGGAATAAAGCAATTTGCTTTGCAGATCATCTTTGATTTGGATTTGTTTGTTTCCTTGTGTTTGGATTCAGGTTAAACAATTTTTAAAATGCTACATCAAAGATTTTGCATCATTTCTAGTTCATCACAGCAGGAGATGCATGATGTTAGTTTGTCTGCAATTGATTATGTTAAATTTGAATGTTTGGCAAAGGTGAACATTGAAATACCTCCTTTGTCATATGATCTCTTTTATTTTGTAAGTAATAACTGATCTGTGCAGTCATGAGTTGACTTTATCTTCCCCTGCATCTTTTGCCAGTGATTTCAACTTCCACTTATGAGTCATGTCTTGCTTTATTCCTAAAATGGTGCTTGCCAAATGATGTTTTTTCTCAGTGGATATCTGAATTTATTACTTAGCTCCTTTTTTTTCCCTCCATTGCCCTTTGAAAATGAGTCAGTAATACTCTGGTTTATGGGCTGGTTTCTTATTCAATGCATTATAAATCATTTTAATCATTATTTTGACACTTAACTTATCCCAAATTTAGCCAATAGAAAACCCTCCGAATATGCTTTCTTTGTCTTCTCAGTATGCCTCAGTGGACTATCTAGAAGTTCTTTGCCACAGCAGCGCAGCACATCACAGACTTGCTGCTTCCCTGTTCAGACCAGGATTCTTCCACTTCCCAAAAGCTCCAATTCTTCTTAGGAGGAAATAGTCCTTAGAACATCAAGATACCTAGGCAATCAGGCTGCTTACTGTTGTTGATGCACCATCACTACAGACTTCATCAGATAATAGAGCAAGACAACAGTCATTTTCAAAGTCATTCATACTTGTAACTCTATTTCAAATCCAACACTGCAGAATCTGTCTTCTCCTTCATATTTTACATTTGTGGTTCCTTTCTTTCACAACTGAAAACAGAGGTAGTTTCATCAAGAGTTGCCATTATTGGCATAATCACGAATCATACAATATTATTTCAAATATGTACAAATAAAAGTGTCTTATAGAACAATTTTAAAGGTCAAAATTATATTGTGTCCTTATAATATTATCCCACTAAGAATCTTATGAGGATTATTTAATACACAAGTTGCTTAGATTACTTCCTTTCTCGTGTGCTGCTGTGCAAGCCATCACTTATTAATTTATATATGTATTCCATGTCAGTTAATTTGTAATTCTTTGTTGAATTAGTTTTTCTTGAATTATAATGGTTACATCATTCAAAGTTCAAATCAATGAAATAATGGAGCCAAGTCAAGTCAAATTACTCATTCAACTCATTTTATCCTTTCTAAAGTTTTCCCACAATCTGTGGATAGCACATTATCTTTCTCTCTTTCTCCATTCTGTTCCAGTCTTTAACATGTTTTCCCAACAGTATTGGCTGAAGATATAGTTTCTCCATTTAGTATTTTGGCATTTTTGTCAAAACTCCAGTGGGTAAAGCTGCCTGGGTTTGTCTGGAGGGTCTCTTTTGTTCTATTGATTTATATGTCTCTTTTGTTCCAGTATAATACTGATTTTGTTATTATTACGCTATAATGTGCCTTGAAATCAAGTATGGAAAAATCTTACAGCTTGCTTGCTTTTTTTTATTATCTTTGCTTAGGAACATTCTTTGTGGTTTATCATGCATATATCTATCAATTTCTCTGTTAATCTCAAATTCGCCTTACTATTTAAAAAATACCAATATTTTAGACATCAAGGTACATTTGCTTTTAATACTTTTTCCTTTATGTAAAGTAGGTTAACTTGTAGCAAAAGGAACAAACCATTTAATGAGATATGGCAAGTGGATAAATGTATTGATATCTATCAAATTATGGGAGGCATTTGTGCTTCCAAAAGAATTTTTAAATTATTTTTAATATTCCTTTGGAATGAGTTAGAAATGTTGATGCCATTACACGGAATCAGTAGATTGCTTTTGGTAAGATAATAATTTTCACAATATTGATATTCTTTTCTTTCCATTTTTTATTTGTGAGATTATAAAAGAAATTATTTTCCAATTTTATAATGTCATTGGTATCAATATTTAAGAGTTCTAAAATTCCCCCAGGAAACTGTCACATATTGATATGTAGGTAACTCATTTTCATCTTGTAAGTTTATGTTTCTTCTTTCTCCTTTAATCTAGAATCCTAAACTAAAGTGATTTTCTTTTTATTTTGATATTTTGTGGTGTGGAGAGCCTCTCTCTTGTTCCTGTCATCTCATTGCACATTACTGAGTGAGCAAGACATTTGGAGGAACGCTACAGTATACCCACCTTGAGTTATACTCCTCAGTGATTGATTGTTTATGCTTTGCTAGGTGTCTAATAATCTATCAGTTCGTCTGTTAGTCTCAGCGTTCACCTTGCATTCTAAGTGATATCCAAATTTCAGATATCAAGACACATCTTCTCTCAGTTATTTTTTCTTTTATGTGAAATTAGTTGACTTGTAGTCAAATGAACAAACCATTCAATGAGTTACAGCAAGTGGATAAATACGATACTTCTTACCGAAATTTAAAATACTATTTTGCCCAGACATATTCCTCATATTTCACTGTTACTCCTCTTCATCTCCATCACTCCAGACATAAACACATTTTAATCTACCGGTAAGAGTTTACTTGACGTGCATTTCAAATAAAATCATAACAGCACCATGCTCTGTGGTGCAAGACATCTTTTTCTCAACATAGTTTTGTTTTATTAGTCTTTCTTTTTGACTCAAAATAACTTTGAACATCATCCACATTTCTAGTTCTACTGTTATTGTTTTATTTTAATGGCATTGGGTATTCTATTTAATGAATGTATCATATATTTCCTGGTCTCCTAGAGATATATATGTAGTTCCCAAATTTTGACTACAGTGAAAAATCATCTGTAGACACTTGTTGTGAACAACTGATTTCATTTTTTTTTTCAGAATAGCAAGCACTATAACTTTGTCTCATGTGGTAGCTACATATATTGTTTTAAAATTAATTTTCAGAAATTAAAAATAATTATAGTAAACTAGACAAATTAAAGCTTATCAAATTTACAGATGTTTGCTTTCAAATATTTCCATTATAAATATGGAAACTAATTCACAGGTGAAAAGAGAATATTTTCAAAATGTATATACAACAAGGAATAAGTATCTATGATATACATTCTATGCACATTCAAGTAAAATATTTACAGGTCTATTATAGAAAGGCAAGTAAATCGAACATACATTTCATAAAAATAATAATGTAAATTATTAATAAGTGCATGACAAAGTCTTCAACTTAATTAGTAGCCATTGAAATGAAAACAAACTCCCTAAAGTAATATCAATGCCCAAAGAGTAATGACAGCATTTAAACACCAAATGCTTTAAAATTTTAGAGAAACCAGAAGTTCCAACACTGCCTGGTTTAATTATGGCTTAGTTATTAGATACATACTATATGTATCTCTAAAACTGTACAATATCCATTCTATGTTATTGAGTATTATTTTTAGGAGACATATTTCATGAGTCTGACTGTTTCATTGTCTCCATATGTTACTTAGCTTTAAATTTAATTTAGCATTTTAAATTTTGAAATTAGCATTGATATTTGTATGATAAACTCACTTTATATTTACCTTTACCAGCTTAATATCTTTATTTTTGCCTGTAAACAATGTTCAGAGTTTCCCCCCTCCCCATTCTCATAACCCCTGTCCTGAAGTGGAAAGCTTTAGTCAACTATTATTTAAAGTGGTTGTTCTTGGGGCTGACACTAGTCATTCTTTGTGTTTTGTGTTTGATCCACCTGCTTTTGCTCCTTTGTCCTTGGATCTTGCCTTATTTTATACTTATTATATAGTGTGTATAATTAAAGTTTTGAAGTCTTCATTGGTTTGAAAGTTATATCATTTATATGCTTTATAGATGTTACTATAAATATTAAAATTATGTTTATGTAAATATTGTTAGAAATTTTGTAAATATTTACAATTAAACATATCTTTTTAATTTTCCTCATCTTTTAAGCTAAGTTACATTACATTGTTGTACATATTTAATAAATCATGTCACATTGCATTATAAGGTTTGCTTTTAAAACTGAATTTATTTTGTGTCTTCAAAAATATCCAAACCTCTTTTGCTTTATTTTAGAATCAAAACAATCAACACTAAAACCTGTGGCATTATAAGGAGTGAATTTCTCCCTACAATGAATCACCAGACTCTACATGGGTGTCCTTTGACTCAAATTAATTTGACCCTACCTGCTGAAATGTCAGACCCTAAGGTTGAGGGCTCAGTGAAGAAGAGTGCCCCAGCCAAGTCTAGATCTCAGCCCTAAATCCTGGGGCTCTTAATGTGTGATTCTTGCCCATAACCCCCTCTTCTATCTTAATTAATTGTCCAAGTGGCTCATAGAACACAGCAAAACATTTGTATCCATTTTCTAGTGTAATATATGGAATATTACAAAATACACAGAAGGAAAGGTTAAAATGGCAAGGAATGGGCATGTCACTTTTCTGAGTGAAATTCCCCCCCCCCCACCTAAATTTCCATCTATAGCTGTCTAAAGCTCTTGCAGATCTGCAATGGGGAAATCTTAAAGATGCCTCCTTATACATGAGCTATTGATTAAATCCATGGCCAATGATGATCCACATAAACTTCATTTTTTTTTCTACCTTCTCTAGAGTGTGGGCTTAAGGCTGTAAACCTATCATGCTTTTCCTAGTTCCTGGTTCCAAACCTGAAGATGGATGAAGCTACTTGGAGGAAATATAGTCTTTGTTATTGATCATAGTTATCAGTTCCCATACTATACGGTCAAGGTTCTTTAAGGTCATAAAACATATGCATCAAAAATATGAATATGCATGCGTATATACATTAAAATGAGGGATTTATTAGATTGGCTTACATGGTACAGCCTGAGTAATTCAACAAAGTCCTTCTTCACCCTGGAGAGTCTGAGAAGCCTGTAGTTGGACTGTCCCCGGATGTCTCAGTGGTCTTGGTTTGCCACTGAATGGCTGCAGGATTCTTGGAGAGCCATTGGTCTTCAGGTTCAAATGGAAGGCTGAAGGAGAGATCTGATGTCAGCAAAGGAGGGTGGCATCTGTGCAAGCAACAGCAGCAGCAGAAAACGATAAAATAAAAATTATTCCAAGAAGTAGGATGGTTGCCCAGACAATCCTAACTATGGGATTCTTGTGCCCTTGGAATTGTTGACTAGAATGTGTGAGAGTTAGAGACATTTGACTAGAAAAGCTCTTAACTGCTGGAAACAGAACTTATTGATTGGCGCATTCTGGTATAACCTTGAACTACAAGGATGATGAGCAACACATGGACAATAAAGACCTAGCTCATGACATTTCAGAGGAAAACAAGTACTCAATCAGGAACTGCCCAATTTTATGTTATATTTGGGCCAAGAATCTGGATGAATTCTCTCTTTTTCCAAAGAACTTGAGTGAAATTAGATTGAAATATAGTGGGATGATTTTCTTGCTAAGAAAATTTCAAGACAGGACAGCAAGTTGATACTGAGAAGGGAATGATAACTGTTAAAGAGATAAACACTACTAAGAGAAAGAGAAACCTATGCTTCAATGGAACAAAAGGGATGGTGTCCTGAGGGCAAAAATACCATCTATCAAAGACTCCATCTTGTTTAGATCTAAAGTCATTTAGAGAAAGAAAGTCTAAATTGACTTGGTACTTGCTGTTCAAAAGTAACCTACATAAAAAAGTATTTCCACAAGGTCAGCACACAGAAGCTGATCCAACTGTGGTCCAAAAGGCCCAGGCAGCAGAACTTGACAGCAGCATCCACAATGTGCTAGTTTTGAAGGCATGAAGAAAGCATGAATGAATGGGTCATTGAGGTAGCAGAGGCCAGGCAGTATTTAGGAGAATGGTAGGCCTTTGTAGGAAGCTATAATGGTGGGGTAAGTTGTAGTGGAGACCCCAGGATACTGAAGATGACATTCTGATGGAATGTGCATGCACAGAAGCTGCGGGCAAGGAACACAACTCAGTGCAGAATGTCTGTGTGCTACGACTAATAACAGAGATGGAGGAGAAAGATACCAAAGCCAAGTTGACTATGTTATGACCCTTGGAAGCCATTCATGGAGCTACAGAAATTGTCATTTGACCTGCTGGATTTGGGGTTTCCTTTAACATGATTTTTTTTCTTGACGTACTTTGATTCCTCCATTTTGAAGAAACAAATTTTATTCTCTGTTGTTTCATATTGGAAGTACATAAATTTTTTAGTATGCTTTTAAGTAAAACAGCTTTAATTGAAATGTAATTACATCACTTTCCCCCTTCCCTGTCCTCCCTCCAACACCTCCCATGCCCCTGTCACTCCCTCACAAATTGATGATCTCTCTTTGATTACTATTGTTATATGTAGAAATACGGAAGTGTATAAATACAATCTACAGAGTATGTTCCGTGTTAAGTGTACGTATGATCTCAAGACTGATCACTTTGTATTAGATAACCAACTAGAGTCCCTATCCCTGCGAGAGGATAATTCTCCCTCTCTTAGCTGTCACTAGTTGCCTGCAGTTCTTTTACTAGGTTTGGAACCCCATAAGATTCCCCACTTCTGTATTAGCATGCCTATTGTTATTGTCCTTATTCATGTCTTATTTACACAGCCATATTATTAAGGTATCATGTATGTAGTTTCTTTGTCATTTCTAGTAGACATAAATTCACAGAAGACTTCCTTGTTCTAATAATCATCCCATCCCCACAACCCTGAGCCTTAGTTATAGGAGTTATGCTGCAAATATATCCACATTGATATATATATATATATATATATATATATATATATATATATATGGATCCCCATGATCCATTGGTCTCTGTGTTATGACCAGTTGTAGTTTTGTATTAATGGTTTCCATTAGCTGTACAGAGAAGCTTCTTTGATGAGGTGTGAGAGCTACATTTGTTAGTGGGTATAATGATGTTTTAGAATGCAGCTATGATTTTTGTAGGTCTAGTAATGTGACAAGAGTTGATTCTCTTCTAAGATTCATGACCGCACTAGAAACTAGTAGTTCACTGGGTTTTTAGTAATAGGTATCTCTCCTATTGAGTGAGCCTTAAGTCCAATTACACAGCTGATGATTACTGCCAAGATAGAAATCCTATGATTGCACCTCTAGGGATACCTTGCCTTGGTGGCCATTGTTATAGTTCATTGATATCACAGCTGGCTAGGACTATTGATTATTTCAATCAATTGGATGCTTACAAAGTATTTTCTGGTACTATGCAAGCTATACCCTAGGATGAGGCTTTCAGGTTAGACCCAACTTGAATCTTCTGAGTCCTGTGTCTGAAGTGTGTGTTGTTTTCAGCAATATAGATTTACTTTCGACCTCTGAGAGGCTGCCAAAGGCAACAGCAATAGCTTTTATTTTTTTTGGGGGGGAGGGGGTCACTCAAACTCCCTGACCAACAACTAGAAAGGAAATTTCACATGCTTGCTATTAGGGTTCTTGTTGATCATCTTCAGTTTTTGTGGGGAACATTGTCAGTTCAAGCAGCATACATATTGTAATTTTAGGGAATGTAGTTTTGGTTTTATAGAAACTCACAGTTAGGAAACATTGGACTTTTATAGTGTTGTAACTGTTGATGACAGTGGGGCCTTTCAATATTGGACTGAATGCTTTTTATATTATAAGATGATCCCGATCCAGTGGAATCTGAATTTGGAAGATCATGCTTCAAAAATGATGTGCTTGGGTATCAGGATGACAAGGGTAAATTTATGATAGTTAATTTTGTCAATTTGAAATCAAGAATCACCTATGAGACAGATGTGTGAGAGTGCCTGTGTTGAATGATCTTGATAAGTCAGATTAATCAAGGAAAGAAATTCAATCCACTGTGAGTGTCAACATTCCTTAGGCAGATGACCATGGACTGTATAAAGTAGAGAAGGTGAGCTGAGTACTCTCATGGGATCAACTATTGCTTTCTTCTTCTGACCATGGGTATTATATGGCCAGGTGCTTCAAGCTTCTGCTGCCTTGAGCCCCACACCATGGTGGACTATGATATGAGATAAAGTTAATCTTTCTTCATTAAGTTGTTTTGGTCAGAGTATTTTATCAGAGCAACAGGAAAAGAAGCTGAGACCCATGCTTTCCAGTCCTTCTCCCAACTCTGACTTTCTATTATTATCAACACTTCAGTGTGGAGTGTATTTGGTGTTTCTCTCATTGCCATAGTTTTGTATTTTTGTTTTTCTGAAAATACTTTTATTTTACTATTATCAGAGCTTCACTGAATGTGGAATTTTGGATTGACTTTGTTTTTTTATTTTAACACTTTAAAACGAATTTCTCACTTTCTCCAGTCTCTACTGAGAATAAGTGCCAATCATCATTGATGGCAGGTTCCTAGAGAAATTTTGGTTTGTTTTCTTGTTGTCTTTTTACCTCTCTGCTGCAGGTTTTTTTTTTTTTAAATGGTGAGATGAGGGTGTGGGAGAAAGCTTAGCTGGATGTAAGGGTTAATGCTAAAGCTGTAAACAGAGATAGGGCAGCAGTTAGGGGACAGCAGGTAATAAGAGGTCCATTAATGAAAATTAGGAATGTATGAAGCAGCCTTACAAAAATCCACCAGGCTGTGAGCTTATTAAAATATTTTAATGTGACTGTAGTGATGGTTAGTGGTTAAGAGCACTTGCAACTCTATTAAAAGATCTGAGTTTCTTTACCAGCACTCATACCACACTGCTCACAACTGCCTGTAACCCCAGCTCCAGGGGAACCAATGTTCTCTTCTGGACTCTTAGGCCACTTGCACTGTTCTGGAATATATTTCCACAGACACAGTCTCTCTCTCTCTCTCTCTCTCTCTCTCTCTCTCTCTCTCTCTCTCTCTCACACACACACACACACACACACACACACACACACACACAC
>CABHPH010061917.1:0-58707 GCA_902168325.1 Peromyscus nudipes
TTTTTTTTTTTTTTTTGTCTTGCCAGGAGGTTTAAGGAGGAACATTTGTGGCATTTTCCTTTCCTATATTACCAGTGAAATGGGAAGTAGACTTCAAAGCTGATCATGATAGAGCCTCCAAGGTTATTATATCCTGTATGGGTTAAACCCTGTATTAAATAGAAATGTATATCCAGACAGGATTTTTGCTTATTTCTCATAGTTTTATATGAGAAATAGATCATATTAATATACATAATAAAATAATATATATGTATATATATATTATATGTATCTACATTTACAAAGATTCGAATCTATAACTATGACATGTGGCTTATTTCTGTAAAAGTATATTTTATACAGTCATTTAAGACATGATTGAAGTTGAGGAATAGATATAATGCATTTCTACCATAAAAAACAGACATCAAATTCCAAGCTTTCCACCAGTATGAACAGTGTCTGGACTGAAGTTTGCCGTAAATCCTGTGAGCTCTACCAGAAATATCTGCATGTATCTAGAAACCTGCTGTTTTGTCAGTACTGCTAGCACTGCCTTTGTCTCAGCCATCATCCTTCTTGGTCCTGACTATCTGTGTATTTTCAGTGTGGAGGGCTCAACTCAAGACCAGGTATGTGCTTACAAATACTCTACCACAAACCTAAACCCATAGCCATCATGCGTACTATTGAAAGAGTCTGTGATTCTTCCTCTTGTTTCTGCTTTTCTTCCTCTATCTTAGACAGTAACACTCCTTTTCCTCAAATGTTTGCCATGGCCTCCCACTTTTGGAATAAATGTCAACATTTTTTTAATGCTCTGTGGTCACCATATATACTCTCCATATACCTAAGGCATTCTCATTATCTTTGGTTTCTGTTGGAATAATTTTGACTTGATCACCCTCGTTCTACAGGTTTCCATATTTTTCTCCAAGCATGCTAATTACATTCTACAGCCTTTCATTTATCCTTCCCAAATAGTCTCATTACCCATTTGCTTGATACTTTTGGCCATTTTTCATGTTTACCTTTCTAAAGACCTTTTCTGGATACTCTTTTAAATTATCACACCCTTCAAAACTCTCCAACTTTTTGTCCTGATTCATTGTATTCTGTAATATAATGAATGGTATCTTTCCATTAGTATCTCTGTCTCCCTCTCCTAAAATACCTCTTCCGGCAACTGTGATGATATCTAGAGCACACTCAGTGTCAAATGAGTCTTTCTTAAAAAATGTGACACTCAGGCTCTTCCATCAGCATTCACTTTTTGCTAGTATATTTAAGTTATTTTATGCAGTGTTATATTTGGCATATGATTTTATTTCAGGTTTATAATGTAACTCAACAGATTAAAAGTCCTCTAGCAGATGTTTAGGCTTCCTCTTCTGGGATTTATGGTGTTTCTACTTACGTATTCCAGCTACAAGTCCACCATTACTTATTCTCACTTCAGAATCTTTTCTCACCACATCCTTTAAATCCCCAAACTTCCTCCTTTCTGCCTATTTATTTATGTCCTCGCTTTCTTACTGTATGCTCATTCCCACTGTTATTGAAATTTTATCCTTCTTATCCATAGAATTATCCTGGAATTCCTCTCAAAGAACCCCAAGCTACAACATTATCTCCTACCTTATTTTATTTTATTATCCAGATGTCATTTTCAGAATTGGTTCTTTGCTACTTTCTGAACCATCACAACCCTGGGCTTCTGTGAAGACATACCTTCCAGCTTTGCCTCTTGCTTCTTTGGTTCTATATTTGGGTTGTTTTTTTTTTTTACCCTGCCTTTCTCTCTTCTTCATAAACATACTCAGGAAAAGAAAATCGCTGCTCTTTACAGCATAATTGTGTCTCAGGCAAAGAAGATTGGGACTAAATTCTTAATTTTGATGCTATCTATTGGTGTTAATACTGAAATTTATATTCTGGAGTGGATCATCAAAATAAATGTCTCAAAATTTTACTCAAGTCTCCAATAAGTGCTGGAGAGATGATTCCATGCTTAAGAGCATGCACTTCCTTATTACAGAGGATCCAAGTTTGTTCCCTATACCCACATCAGGAACCTCATAACCATCTATAGTTCCATCTCCAGAGGTTCTACAGCCCTCATGCATACCTGCACTCATATGAAGATACCTCTTTACCATAACATCAATAGCCATAATTAAAAATGAAAACTAATCTTTAAAAATAATCATCTCTAATTATGTGATTTACCAATAGCTCTGTTCCAGAATATATAAAACTAAGTTAGCTTTCATTCTTTATTTCCCCCCTTATAAGCTCCTTGTTACATGGAGTCACTACCAAATACTTAAGACAAATCATAAGTATAATTCCCATAAACCCCATTTCTGCCATGTCTCAAAACTCTTCTACTTAAAAAAAAAAATACCTTTCTGTTAATTTCCACTGTTAACCTGCTAGCTCATGTCTCCATCATTTTGTTTCAAAGATAATCCTGATTGATAGGTCTGTCTCCATTCATGTCGCCCTCAATGTTTTCTCTATACAGAAAAGTGATCATTTTAAAAACTAAAGATCCATTCATGTTGACCTTGCTTTACATTTTCCGTGGAACTTATTGTTCATGAGGACACACATAAAGCTCTCATTGTGCTCCTTACCTACTCCGCAATGATTTTTCAGGCCACTCTTTTTTTTTTTATTTTAAATACTACAGAATTATGCAAGCTGTTTGTCTTCTCAGCTGTGTTCAAACAGAATGCATACAAGCTTTCTGTTTGGGCTTGGTGTTTCTGCACTTTGGCTGAGCAATGTTGTCCTCTATGAATTGAAAGTGTGTGGCAACCCGTAACAACAGGCTCTATTCACACATTTTTTTTCTAACAGCATGTGATGGCTTTCATCTCTCTGCCACATTTTAGTAATAATCCCACTATTCCACAATTCCTTACCACCATCAGCCGCATTATCTTCACGACTACCATTATGGAACTGTTGTTTTGATCAGTTGTTAATGATTTTCTTCAATTGTAATAGTTTTAGAGCATCATGAGCTGTGTCCAAATGAGGAATGAACTTAACAGATAAGTATTCTCTGGATTCTGATTGTTTCACTAACCATCTTTGCCTCATCTTACCACCTCTCTGCAGACCTCAGTCTTCTCTAAGATACACTTCTTCAAACTGGGCCAATTAATAAGTCTATGAGTGCTCCAGTGGAAGAAAGAATTGATTATTTCTTATTGTAAAGCCAAAGCTAGCAATAAGTATGTTCATGACAGAAGACTTGCAAATCTAAGGTTGAAAGTGAGGGTTCATCAGGGTTTGGTGGCACATTCCTTTAATGCAGGCTGTCTAGAAGGCAGAGGCAGATGGATCTCTATGAGTTTGAGACCAGGCAAATCAGAAGCAAAAGCCAAAGTGACTCTCTGACCCAGAAACTGCAGCATAAAACCAACATTCATCTCATTGTACTGACACACCCGAGCTTGGACCACCCCAGCAGAATGCTTGGGAAATCAGATGTATTGTTGTTGTTTAGCAATGATATTGTAAAAGGTATCTCTCTGTGGGATGTAATTCTCATCAGTGGTCTTAAAATATTCAGGAACTCATGTTGAAACAGATGTACTATCCAGGCTCCAGGGGATCTGACTCCTCTGGTCTCTCTACTCTTGTGCACCTTTCCTCACACAGACCCATAAGCAAACATATAATTGAAAATTATAAAATAAATGTATTTTTAAAACCTTAGGCTTCTTACACCAATTAGTAAAGAAGTGAAAACAAATCCTAATCTGAAGAATGGCCCAGATGCCAGTTCTGTTCAAGGTGAGAGAGGTGCCGAATCAGCAGATGAAACTTCTGAAGTCAGCTGCTGTGTGACCATGTAGTTTAAGAAAAGAAATCATTCCCATAATGTAAAAGATGGAGTAGAATCTTCAGCAATTCATGCAGAGGTTCCAGGTCAGAGCACTAGGAAAGAGCCACACCTACCAGCAGATCTTCACCTCCATGAAGCACCTTTAGAAAAAGATGTCATCTGTGGATCCCAGAGCTAGAGAGAAAAATCAGTGGTCTCTCTTCAAGGCTGCAACAGTTGTCAGGGGCTAATGTGGTTGATGACTTCATGGAGAAGCCAGCATCCTTAGTCCTGAAAACTCCAAGGCTCTTATGAATGATTCCAAATCCCTCTGTCTATGCTCTATGAATAGGATATTGAGCCTGGATAGTACATCTGTTTCAACATGAGTTCCTGAATATTTTAAGACCACTGATGAGAATTACATCCCACAGAGAGATACCTTTTACAATATCATTGCTAAACAACAACAATACATCTGATTGCCCAAGTATTCTGCTGGGGTGGTCCAAGCTCGGCTGTGTCAGTACAATGAAATGAATGTTGGTTTTATGCTGCAGTTTCTGGGTCAGAGAGTCACTTTGGCTTTTGCTTCTGATTATTTAAGAACAACTTTTCACAAAGCTGGGGTACCATAGATGGCAATTCTTCAGGTAAAGCTAAAAAAACAAAGGAAAACTTTCATGAAATAATACACTATTCTAGATAACTCTAAGCATCATCTTGATTTAGGAAAGGAATTAAAGGATTCACTGTATGGATGAAGGTGACCTAGCCCTCATGTATAACACTGAATAGCTCGATCTCAGAGGTGGCTGTGGTAGGAATAGCAACTGGTTTGGAATTAGAAATAGGGCCTAAAGATGCAAGTGGAGTGCTGTGATTTTATGATAAAAAAACTCCATGGGAAAGTATTTGTTCCTTCTCCTGGATGGGCAAAGAAAGTGGTTTTTCTCCAATGGACTTGAGGCTAGTGACAAGGCTGTGAGCATTGTTGAAATGACAATGGATTTAAAATTTCACATAGCCTTAGTTGATAAAGCAGTGGCAAGAGCTGAGGAGTGTGATTCCAATTGTGGAAGATGTTATACTGCTTTCAAATGCTAAGGGATAGCATCTCATGTCACCGAGAAGTCTTTTGTGGAGGGATGTCAATAAACACAGCAAGCTACTGCTGCCTAGTGTTAATAAATTGCCCCAGGTACCCACACCTTCAATAACCACCACCTACCCAGTTCTCCTCCCTAAAGGGGCAAAATATGACCCAGGAGAGACACAGATCATGATCATATTATGTCTACAACCATGCAGCAGAAATAGATGAACAGTAGTGTTCCCTTCTGGTAGCATCCTTTTTATTCAGTCTGGCACTGCAGGTCATGGGATATTGCTGCATGGATTCCATGTGGTTCTTCCTTCTTCAGAGAGTCTCTCTGGAAACACCTAAATAGACATGTCTAAAGTTGTGACTATTAAATCCAGTCCTGTTGACAACGAAGAATAAGTCATATTGGAACATAAAGAAGTCTATGATATTGTATCCATGTAAAGTTCTACAGTTCTTTTTAAAATCAGTTTCCTAGAATTCCTCATCTAATCATTTAGTCTTTAGTGTTACAAATAAAGAGGTGATTTGTGATGAATTTTGAATATGTTTCTACCTTGGAATGAATGTTCAGAAATATTAAGGTCGCCGGGCGGTGGTGGCGCACGCCTTTAATCCCAGCACTAGGGAGGCAGAGCCAGGTGGATCTCTGTGAGTTTGAGGCCAGCCTGGGCTACAGAGCAAGATTTAGGAAAGGAGCAAAGCTACACAGAGAAACCCTGTCTCAAAAAAAAAAGAAAAAACAAAAAAAAAGAAAAGAAAGAAAAAGAAATATTAAGGTCAACTTTACCACCAAAATGAAAAATGAATATCTAGGATTAAGTTATCAAATTCTTAACCTCAACCAAACAATTAGGTGGTAGATCAGGAGTATAAACAAACTGTTTTAATCATCTGAATTTTATAAATCAACACAAATTTGTTACTGTGTATTTTGTTTACTGATAGAGCCACAGACACTGATGGGAAATATTAAAATGATATACAGCTAACTAGATAAGTCTTGAGTTTCCCTATAATTTTTCTTTTTAGTCTATGATTTTAATCCCTTTTATATCTTTTGTTTCAAATTAGACTATTAATGTTTACTTTATTAGTAATACTGATAACTCTTATCCAAGACTTGTTCTCCTCTCCACTGTAACTCACTGAAATTAGTTAAAATTAAAACATTCCTCACAATTACTTGTGTAAGAATTCTTTCTCATGTTTCGTTTTTGGAAGTCAGGGATGGTAATGAACTTAATTAAATGCCTTTCAGATGACTTTGGATGGTGGAACATTTCTATTCCCTGGAACATTATAAAATCTGAAATTATGCAGGTGTCTTTTCCAGAGCCAAACTAACCTTGAATTCTTGGGAAATTCCTGAGGCCAAGGAGTCACTGTAATGAAGATATGACAATTATGTAGGCTAGCATTATAAAATTGAAGGCGATTAACTAAAACGTGGTTAAATAAAATTTAATTTTTGAAAGTTGAAATAATAGCAAAAGCTTTTTAAATGTAAGCTCTGACTAGACATGGTGGTACATACCTGTAATTCCAGTACAAGGGACAGAGGCAGAAAGATCAGTTATTATTTCAACACTGGCCTGCTCTACATAAGTTTTAGGCTAGCTAGAGTCACATAGTAAGGCTCTATCTCAAGAAACAAAGAAAGAAAAACAAATTAAACTCACGACACTTGATAAATTAATTATGGTTAGATTTTAGATTTTGTTTTACTAATAAGGAAAGATTATATAGCTTTGTAACACAGAACTCATAGACACATTATGGAGCTATTTGTTACAAGTGTCCAAATTTCTCAATACATAAGCTTCAAATGGTAGGCCTAACTAATCAAATATGTATTTCCATCCTTGATTTGGTTGGTGCACATATAAAATCATGACAAATTATTTTATTGCATACTTCCTGTTAGATGGATACTGTATTCCAGGACATAAATACACATGAGTAAGAATAATTATGATGCTATATAAATAATAGTGTAAAATTTGTACATTTCAAAATATTATTTGCTTACCTAATGGTGCTAATTATACCTGCATTCTTTACAACTATTATTATAGATTTGATAGTTTAGTTTTTGCAACTATCACCAGCCCTGTGATGAATATCCAGCATATCAATTTTCCTAATTATAAAAACTTGACACTAGGAAATGGTAATGAATATAGCATGCATCTAATTGCTTCTACACCAACTGCAGGAATATTTTATTTAAGACAATTAAGAAATTGTGCTTTGACAGGTTTCAAATTTCATCCATCTGTTTGCATATGATTTTCTGGATGGATATATGAATATTAATAGCAGCTGTAAACAGGTGCTACAATTCTCTTTGTGAAACAATTTTTGTCACATGTGCATGGCTCTGGTCAGTAATGAACTAATTTTGTCACTGTTTACTGTCTAATAGCTCACATGGCAGTGACATCATTTATCCTATGGGTGGCATCTGCTCCCCACTCCATAGATATGCACATATAAATATACAAAATTCTTAACAACCTTTATTGTAACAAACAGCAACTGCATTCAAGGGTGGGGAAGCTAGCTAGCATCTGAGAAATGGTAATTATTTTTCTATTTGAGACACAAATATGAGTACAGTAAGACATTTTACTTGGATAAATGCCACATGTCAGCTTGATTATCTCTTTCTAGTGGGTTGTTTATTATATGCAGGCTTAGCTATAGCATCCTTGAACTGTTGAATTCAGTGAATCACAGATAAGATTAGATTTCCAAAATGTCACGAATTTTGTTCTCAATGAGAAGAGTCAAAGCAATCTCTAATGGTTTCAATGTGCATGTTCCTCATTCCTGATCTACATTCTCCTTCCACTTTTGTGTTTAAAGTTCAACACAGAATGTCTTTAAATGCCCATATCAATACTAACATCATTGTGAACTTGATATTTTCTGTTAACTGTATTGTTTAGAGCTAGCTCTGTTCTAGGTATTTGCATATCTTTCCTAGATCAAATAAGTTATTTAATGTATACAGAAAAGAAATCCTAAGAAAATTCTGTCTTACACACCATGTATAACACGTAGAGGAAAATTTGTGGTTGCAAATGGTGGAAACAGGTGATAGAAGCTGAAATGTGGTGGAAATCATAATTCTTCCAGAAGAAGATGAGAGTTGTCTTTTCTCCCATTAAGAGCAGACATTTAGGTGTGTCATCTAATAACATTCTCTAAGGAAACCAGAGCCCTAACATTCAAGGGAATGGCACTATTTTGAGAATTTCAGCACAAACTAAATGGATAATAAACTCAATCATCCTTAGAAAAAGTGGCAACAAAGAAAATGCTTACTTACCATGAAAGGCTCACTCTTCTACAGTTGAACTTAATGTCCCAGATTAGAATTATAATTAAAACACACATGTAGCTCTCTCCCTGACTTTAGGAAGCTTCCTTCTACTCCATTGAAATAATGTATGTTTATAGTATGGAAATATGTAAATGATTATGAAATAACATACCTAATATAAGTCTTACTCTTGTGTATATATAAACATAAAAGAAAAGAAATTCTTGGGAACTTCAATTGATCCTTAACAGTCTCAAAAATGTATAATGTAGTATAAGTTTTACCTAGTACTTTAAAGAGTGGTACATGAAATATAGCTAATTAAATAAAAAATCCTTTTTAGCAAAAGTACATGATTTTCATTCAAAAGGTACTTACTTATCAATAGAGGACATATTGAAGCAATTTGAAAGTTTTTCATTTGCAAATAATTAGAAAACATTCCCCCCATTTCAACAATTACTCTTTAAATTCTCAAATCAGTATGACACTCTCCATTGGAATTCTTAAATCCTGAAGGGGAAAAAAGGAAGGGAAGAAAAGATGCAGGATGATTGACAACTTTGGATCAATTTGATGATTGTATCAATTTCAGATTCTCTGCTGACAATAGAAGCCTGATTGGACACCACTGACTTTATTGGGAAGTGGATGGAATATAATATACCTTGCAGTGCATTACTTGTTTGCGTTGATTGGATGAAAGACAAATTTCACATGGAGGAGATACTGAATCCCATCAATGTTGCAATTACACTGATCGCCAGTGGGAAAATGCCCTGTTGCTACTGCGATCTGCTCAGAATTGGAACCTTTCCCCCACACCGCTGCCTTCCAGAATTTCATGTGATTTCTTTTCAATAAATTATGTTCTTTTTACATAAGGATCTTTAGTAGTAAATTAAGTAATGGTGTCTCCAAAGCTGTGTTTGTTTCTAAATAGATTTCTCTTGCTGTTTTCACTATGGTAACATCTCATAGGTTGGGCCTTGGAACACACCAATTGAGAATTATTTTATTTCCTCCTATTTTAAGTGATGACATAGATTTTAAAAGCGTGTTGGTAAACAAAACCATTAAGGTTTCCTGTTGTAAGCAAAATAACAAATTTGTGATTGTTGAGATTTGGAAACCATATCTTCTCTGTGATGAATTCATATCATCTACACTCCAGTATTCCATGACAAGATTCCTTCTAAGAGCAAATTCACAGAGCATTTACTGAATTGGATTACTAGAAAATGCAGCATAAACAGCCTGTAAACAAATAAATAGATTTTGTTGAATCTTTATCTTACTCTTCAATTTTGTGCCATCATTATAGCTATGAGATGCTTGGGGATGATCAAGATTCTGAAAATAAACAGCCAAAAACTAATCTGATTGAAGCTGCTTTCCAAGTAACATTTTTTTAAAAAACCATTTATCAAACCTCTCTGCTCTGGTAGGCTTCACAAAATGACAAGGCTATTTTAGAGCCATAAACCTCAATGCCCTGTGCAGTTATGGCATGCAACCAAAGACGACTGAAGAGAAAATGAAGCCATAATTGACTACAGCTGCTCACGCCTAACATTTCCTAATAGCATCCCAAGATTCTCAGGTTGGTGTTCTTTCTCCCCCTCATGTGATAGACCTCCCATGATTTATCAACTGAAGGAGTCTCAGGGTGGCTTCTGGGGTCTCCTCGTGGCTTAGCGTAGGAAGAATCGACCTCCCAAACCAATGATTGGTATACATTTGATTGCTATTCACTTGTTATATTCTGTTCTCAGGATGAAACTAAAATGACAGTCATTTTCTGTGCTCACGTGTCATTTTTAACCTGGTACAGGGCCTTGCCTTCAAATCACAGGGAAGTGCTCTGTCCTTTGGAGGTTGCTATTAAAATATAGAATGGAACCATTACCTTTTATTGGCTTAGCCTTTCCCTGCACTACCTATAAAATCAGACACTGCTTTAAAAACCTCTCCCTTACGTCCACTTTCTTGGGGGTGGAGCTGACCTCATGAAGTTTACTGCTTGTCTGTTAGTGAAGACTAATTAACTTTGACTTTGTTGTTAGGGAGCCCTAATCTGGAGGGCCATCTTAAATAATTTGAAGAAAAACTGTGTTCAGACCAAGCCATAGAAACTGGCTGTTTATAACCATATACTGAAGCTTCTTTTGTCTCTACTCCATGGATCATACTTAAAAGAACATTTTGTGAATGTGCAGTAAGTTCATCATTCTGTAGTCAAGAAACACATCTTACTGATGAACATTTACATTGTAACAAAGTTGAGTGTGATTGTACTTTAAGATCCTTTTCAAATAAGAAATGCAATCCAATTAAAGCCATCATGAAATATATGAAATGCATTTTTCACTAATTACTGTATTGCTTTATAATTAAAACTCTAGCACTGTCCGGAATTTAAATACATTCATTTTTCACATTGATTTTTATTATAGCATTAATATGCAGTCATTTGAGGATCTTTGGAATAAATAAGTTACATAATTTCCATCTTTAGAGAGTTTGCATTATATTTTATTGTTGCTTAAGATAATTAACTCTTACAAAATACCATTATAATCTATTTAAATTATCATAACAAAATTTTAAGTATTTTTCTGGAGGAATTATGTATCTTATTCAAATGCTCCAGGATAAAATATTTTATAATTATTCAAGGCTTATTCAAATTGGAATAACAATGAAAAGTGGTATTAAGTATTATCTTATTTTAAGATACCAAAATAACAACATGACTTTCATGCTTCAATCAAACTAATCTTAAGTGACAATAATTATTATAAGACCATCATTACTAATATTATTATTGTTATTTTTATTTAGATCAATTTGTGTGAAAAGTATTTATTATAATAAAACTATACCTCACTGAAAAATAAAAGCATTTCAGAAGCACATTATTTATTTATTTATTTATTTATTTATTTATTTATTTTGTTTTTTTGAGACAGGGTTTCTCTATGTAGTTTTGGTGCCTGTCCCGGATCTCGCTCTGTAGACCAGGCTGGCCTTGAACTCACAGAGATCCGCCTGGCTCTGTCTCCCAAGTGCTGGGCTTAAAGGTGTGCACCACCACTGCCCGGCCATTTTTGATTTTTTTTAAATAATGTTTTTATTTACCCCTTGAGAATTCTATACAATATATTTTTATTGTTTCACTCCTGTCCTCAGCTCCTCCCTGATAGCCCCCTACCTTTATCTATCCAATCTCATGTTCTCTCTCTCTCTCTCTGCCTCTTTCTCTATATGAAAGTGACATAAAATCACCAAACATGGAGTCCAGCTTGTGTTGGCCAGCTTCTTCTTGTCATGGTGCCAGTCTGGAGTGAGGTTACTATATGAACATCAGTCCATTGAAGAAACTGACTTTCTCTCCTGCAACAGAAATCAAATGTCAATAGTCCATTGACTACAGGAGGGACTTCTTGCTTAGATCTCCTCCGCCATTCTGAGATTTTGTTGGGCAGGAACTTGTGAAGGTCTTCTGAAAGCTGCCACAATCTGACTTCATATGTGTATCTGTCCTGTGGTGTCCTGAAAAGCCATTTCCTGGAAATCATCCACAACCTCTGAATCTCAGCAATCTTCTTAACCCTCTCCCCTGTTGACATAGATCCCAGAGCCTTGAGGGGATCAGGATAATATAAACATCCAATTTAGAACCGAGCATTCCAAAGCCTCTTATTCTTCCCACATTAAACCTGGGCGGGTTTCTGTGTTAATTGCCATCGACTGAAACCCCTCTGATGAGCACTGATCTATGAGTACAGCAACATGTCATTAGAAACTCTTTTGGCTATTTTCATTTAGCAGAATAACAGTAGCACGCTTTCTCCAGGGCTCTATGTCCTATCTAGTCTTAGACTCCTGTTCTCACTGGCCGTGTCGAGCTTCAGTTCATCTCATGGAGCAGGCCTTCACTTGGTTACTATCATCATGTTTGTGCTCCTTTTCCACAAGTGGGCAGATCTGCCAGGATTGTAACTCCAAGGCTTCAAGGCTAGATAAGATTGGTGATTGCATTTCTCTTTTGTTAGCATGTGTGGACTATCTGAAGAGAGCTAAATGGAAATAAAGCTTGAAGCAAAATGCTCAGAAAGTCCTACGAAAATCTCAGAGGAGTCCCTCACCAACAGGTTGGATCAAGGGGAAAAAAGAATATTATATCTCAAAGATAAGGCAGAAGAAATATATCACTCAGTGGAAAAATGCTAAATCTTAAAAAAAAAAAAATCAGGCACAAAACACTGAGGAAATATGGGACACTAAGGAAGACCAAACAAAAATAGTAAGTATAGGAGAAGAAGAAATTCAAGTCAAAGATACAGAACATATTTTCAACAATATTGTAGAAGAAACTTTGCCAATTCTAAAGAAAGTCGTGGCGCTAACGTGTGCAAGACACAGAGAAGAAGCAGATCAAAAGCGAAAAGAAATTACCATGACATATAATAATCAAAACAAGAAATGTACAGAACAAAGGGTATTGAAAGCCTCAAGGGAAAAAAGCAAGGCTGTGATAAAGGTAGGCCTATTAGAATAACACCTGACTTTTCGATGAGGATGCTGAAAGCCCAAAGGACCTGAACTGATACTCTACCAGCTCTGATTTTTTTTTCAGCCCAATCTTGTATTGTTCCTATTCAGATAGCCAGAGCTTCAGTGAATTCCTGAGATTCTCAGCCTTGTTGTGCCTAAAGGACACTCACTCTTTCACAGCCCTCCTCTCCAACCTCTCTCTTTGGATCTCACCATTCCCTCTTCTGGAATGTCCTGTGAGCCTTCAGGTGGAGAAGAAGAATGATATGAATGTTTCCTTTAAGACCAAGCACACAACAGTCACATATAGATTACACTTTGACCATTTGTGAGTTTCTATACTGATTTTGACTTTGGAAAAGAAGTGCTTCAATGAATGCTGTGAGCAGCACTAATCTTTGGGTGAAATGATACGATTTAGATGGCATTTTGCTATCATATCCATTTAAGAAAATAGTAGTAATAGGTTCTTCCCTAGGACCTATGATTTCCTCAGGCATGGGATGTTGGCTGGTTGTACAGTAATATACCTGATTTACCTTCTGCGGAAATGGCTTTGAACACAATCAGAAAGCAGTTCATTAACCCCATTAGCATTAACACCACTGCCAATTGCACCAATGAGCATATTTTGCCTGGATGGTTTTACAGCTGAGTATTTGAATTTTGTCCCCTAGCAGCCCATGGCATTAGAAAAACCAGTGAGCATTGAGAAATCTTTCAAGTCATCACTAGTTTGATTTCTACATGTCTTCTGACTAAAGTTGGGTGGTATCTTCTGCAATAGGATCTAACCATCTTGTTTTGGTGGGAAAACAAGAGCAATGGCAATCCCTTGTACTAGTTTGGGGGCTTCTGAGACCCTCTTGATCAACAATTTATGGGAAGATATTCCATATTTCATAGGAAAAGGGAGGAGAGCTCATGAGGCTCTTTCCCTTCCTGAGGGACTATTGACAATTAATGGTGGCTAGAGGGAGGGATATCACTTTCATTGGTGGTCTATCCCTTAATAAGTTTCCTGTAACCGGATAAATAATCAGCACCCATGCTTGTGTAGGTAATCTGATTTAAAGTTGGTGGGTCAAACACACACATAAAAATGTGAAAGCAAGAGTGGGAATTGGGAAGAAACAGGGTTCCAGTGGGAGAAAGCAGCTGACACCAAAGAGCAATAGGGGGCAAAAAGAATTAAGATTCATTATATACATGCATGAAACTGCCAAAGAGTAAAAATAAATACATAAGTATGTATTTAAATCCATAAAATATAAACATACATTTTAAAAAAGGTTAGTGCTTTTCTGCAAACCACACATGCAAAACTGAGCTCCACAAACTAGTAGCTAAATCAAAATCTGTTATTTTGCCAAAATGGAGGTTGTATTTCTCAGATTAACAGAAGTCATGATTTTGAACAGAATTTTTTTGTTTCTGAGCGTTGGAGGAGAGTGAAAGTTCATAGCGGGAGGCCAGGTATGCTGACACATGCCTTTAATCCGAGCACTTGAGAGGCAGAGTCAGGAGAATATGGTAAGTTCCAGGCTAGCCTGATCTACAGAGCAAGTTCATGGATATCCAGGGCCTCACAGAGAAACCCTGTCTCAAACAAGCGAGCAGGCAAACAACAAGAACAAAAAAGAAAGATTAAAAACTTACAGCAGGATCTAAGAGATAGACATATATCACTGGGTTGTATTCTTACTGTAGCATGCTATTGACAAGCACTAATTTAATTGCAATTTAGAATTATTATAGTAAATATTTCCACGGGTCCGATAGTAGTATATTTATATTAGGATATGTATGTTATATCTAAAAAGCTGTGTCAATTCATTGTTAGGGTTGACAAGTGCCAAGCTTGTAGAAGCTAGCATCTCACACAGGAATTGATGCTACAGTGTTAAGGCTTGCTGAGCACCTCAATGATTTCTTTTAAATCATTCAACTAATTACATGAGGCACATTTACATGTTTGAGGCCAATTTGCTTATATTAAATTCATTGTAGATGGTACACGTATCTGTAAAATACATCCACTGCAACTCCAAGAGTAACAAAATGAGGATAGAACACGACACCCTCTAAGACCATATTTTCAGGGACCTCCTTCAGCTAAGACCCATCCCCTAAAGTTTCCATAAACTCACAAAAAAGCACTCCTATCTAAGGAACAAGCTTTAGTCCTGTGCAGGACAATTCATACTCAAAATGCAATAGCCTTTGATCAACTAATTGAGCACTGGAGCACAGTTAAATGCATTTAAAATTAATAATGAGAATACTCCTTTCTTTTCTGGATTCGCTCACATGCTACATAGCTCTTATGTTTGTGAAATTAGTTTTGCTTTGTCACTATCCTCTCATACATAGGAATATGTTTCAGTCTTTCCCGAACCTCTCTATCTCCTGGCTGTTTTGATTTTGTTGCTATTGTTGCTTTGTTTTGCTTTGTTTTCCTGTGAACCTAGGGTATTTTCTTAAATAAAACTTTCGTTGTTGCACTTAAGCAAAAATAGAATACCATCATTTGAGACAAAAGACCATTTCTGACCCACCTTATGCATGATTCTATTGATTGTAAAATAACAGCAGGATTTCAGTAAAATTTACGCTTTTTTTATATACAATCTAGACAGGGCAAGCATAGTCAAATACTGAGACCGTTAACCAACATTATTGATATACTTCCTAGCTTATATGAAAGAAAATGTGAGAGTACGGCTAGTGTCCTAACCATGCTGTACTTCCTTTATTTTTTTTATTTTAAGATGGTGACAAGGTCTGGTTATTTCATGGATTGTATGATACATTTAGAAAATACTTTAGCTGTGACACCAAATGCTTTAACAGCAAGTGTCAACCATTTCAATTACAATACTACCTTTCCATTATTAGTGAAGGTTTATGTTGACATTGAATTCATTCCAGTGTCACACGGTGGAGTAAATAGAGATTTGTTAACCAAACAGCTTTGCCTTTCATGCTGGTTCTGCCATTTACAAGCTGTGTGACCCTGCCAGTTTATTTAACCTGGTTGGTCCTCAGGTTCACTACATGGAAATGGAGAAAAATAAATCATTTCAGCTGGTTAAAATAAATGAGACAAAATCAGGAGTACTGACTGGCATACCACACAGTAGGTGTGTAAAAGTAAGACACATGATGGACGTCAATTATTTTCATTTTTTTTGAGAATGTAATATATCTTTTCCTCCATATAAACTCTCTTTTTCAGATCCACGGCCTGTGTTTTTCATTAATTCTTGTTATATACATATGTGTATATGTGTATATAATACGCTTGTAAATAATATATTGTGTGTTTATATATACAGTTAGTTTGTATAATGTAAATTGTATGTATGTTTTGGGGATGACCACTCTATAATGGATAACCAATTGGTGTGCTTTTTCCTTGGAAATATTGTTATTCTTCCCCCTGCCCCCAGTATTCCTTGGTTGCCTATGGATCTTTGTGCAGGGTTTAGGCCTCCTGGGTTTACCCTGTACACTCTACAATGTCAATTGCTGTTGTCCTTGTTCACTCTTACTTAGGCAGTTGTGTTGGTGAGACTTTATAGATGTAGCTTCTGACATTCCTAGGAGAAACAATCTCACAGCCAATTCTCTGTTCCTCTGGCTCTCACAATCTTTCATCTCCCTCTTCTACAATGATCCCTGAGCCTTGTGTTATAAATCTATCATCTGAGATTGGGCTCCATACCTTTGCAGTTTAACTGGTGTCTTTCTGTAATGGTTTTCTTCTGTTGCAAAGAAAAGTTTCCTCAATGAAGGGTGAGGATATGCTTATCTGGGAGCATAATAAAAAATATTTAGATTGTAGCTAGGATTATGCTGATTTGGTAAAGTGGTATTTGTAGGTTCTCCTCCAAGATCTATAACTTCACTAGCCCTGAGTAGTTTGCTATGTTTCTGGAACCAAGAATGATTTCCCTATTGTCCAATTAGAGAGTTGTTGGTTACTGTGGGTCTTAAGTCCAGTTAGAGAGTTGCTGGTTACTGTCCAGGTTTGAATGCCATTACTGCACCTTAAGTTATTTACTGCCCTGGTTGTTGCAATGGTTAATAGACATCATAGGTAGGTCTGTTGGTTGTTTCTGTCCTTTGGAAGCTTGCATGGTGCTTTCTGGTACCATTAAAGCTAATCCTCAGAGACAAGGCTTTCAGATGATGGCTTTTAGGTGACCTGGGATGTCTTTCACCCTGCTTATTGCCATGGTTGAGTCAGATGACTACTACTCCCACTACTAGGTGGGAGTCCCCTACCCCTCTCATGGCTATGGGTGTGATTGGAAGAAGAGGATACTTTTCCCCAAATGGAACACCTCAATGTCTCGTATTGTTTTCTTTGGATAATTCTTTTTAAGTCTGTATTCTAGTTTTTAATTGGATTGTTTGCCTCCTTGGTATTTAGTGTTTGAGTTCTTTTTATGTTCTGAACATTAATCCTCTGTCAGAAGTATATCTGGCAAAGATTTTCCCATTCTGTGGACTACCTCTTCACTCTATAAACAGTTGTTCTTGTTCTATAGAAGCTTTTTTACTTTCAAGACAGCCTATGTGTCAACTGTTTTTCTTATTTCCTATGCTACTAGAGTCTCACTCAGAAAATCATTGCCCATAAGTATATGTTGAAATCCATTCCTTCCTTTCCCTCTAACAATTTTAGAGTGTCGGGTCTTACGTTGAAGTCTTTCATCTATTTAGATTTGAGTTTCCATTAAGGTGAGAAATAGGAATATTGTTAAATTCTTCTGCATATTAAAACTGAGTTTTCTCAGCACCATTTGCAAAAGATATTATCATTTTTTCCATTGTATAATAAAAATTGCTAAAAATAAATCAGGTAGTTTTAGTTGCATGAACTAAAATCTAGTTGTGTTATTTTTTAATTCTACTCCCTTACATATATGTATACTTGGCACTAGTGCCACTTGTTTCATTACTATGACACTGTAGAACAATCTGAAGTCAGTAAGACTATAGCTCCTGCCACACTCTATTTGTTCAGAGAGGCCTTGGCTGTCTTTGATCTTTTCTGCTTCTGTATAATGCTTTAAGGTTATATTTTATATCTCTGAAGAATGGCCTTGAAATTTTTATTTTGATCACAATAATATATAATTTGCTTTGTAGATTGTTTCCCCTCCAAAAAAAACCTGTTTTCAGAACATAATGAAAAAGTTAATTAGTATTTTATTGCACACTATTTAGTTGGCTAAAGTTTTCTTGATTTTTTGCTTTTACAAATAACACAGTAAAATAATGAAAGTAAATTTTTATATTTGAATATATTGTAATGTGTAAATGAGATGGCTATATTTTTATTGTTTAATACTACATACATCATATAAATAAATTTTATGTATATGTGTGTCATAAAAATGTATGTTTTATTAGACAGATCTCACTATGTAGCTTTGGCTGTCCTGGAATTCATTGTATAAACCAGAATGGCTTTGCACTCACAGAGGTCTGCTTTCCTCTGCTTCCTGATTGTTGGGATTAAAGGTATGTGTCACCATGCCTAGCTATCAAAATTTTATGCAATGTATTTTGAATTTGTTCTTTTCCCTTTTCTATCTTTCCATATTGATAACAGTTTTAACATATGGCATATTAAAAATAATTCTGTATTCATCAAAGGAAAAATCCATCATAATGAAGTCTCAATTCTGAGCATCTATGCCACAAATACAAGGGCACCCACATTTGTAAAAGAAACATTACTAAAGCTTAAATCACACATCAAACCCTACATATTAATAGTGGCATACTTCAACATCCCACTCTCACCAATGGACAGGTCTACCAGATAGACACTTAGAAAAACAAGGGAACTAACAGATGTTATGACTGAAATAAACTTAATAGACATCTACAGAACATTTCACCCAAACACAAAATAATATACCTTCTTCTGAGCAACTCATGGAACCTTCTCTAAAATTAACCACATACTCGGTCACAAAGCAAATATCAACAGATACAAAAAAAAATGTAATAACTCCTTGTATCTTGTTGGACCTTCATGGGCTAAAGTTAGAGTTCAACAACAACAAAAACTACAGAAAGGCTACAAACGTATGGAAACTGAAAAACTCTCAACTGAACCACTTCTGGGTCAAGGAAGAAATAAAGAAAGAAATTAAGACTTCCTAGAATTCAATGAAAATGAATCCACAACATACTCAAACTTATGGGACACAATGAAAGCAGTGCTAAGAGGAAAGTTCATAGCACTAAGTGCCTTCACAAAGAATTTGGAGAAATCTCACACAAACAACTAAACAACACACCTGAAAGCTCTAGACAAAAGAAGCAAACTCACCCAGGAGGAGTAGACAGCAGAAAATAATGAAACTCAGGGCTGAAATCAATAAAATTGAAGCAAAGAGTATAATACAAAGAATCAATGAAACAAAGAGTTGGTCCTTTGAGAAAAATCAGCAAGATACACAAAACCTTATCCAAACTAACCAAAAAGCAGAGAAAGAATATCCAAATTAATAAAATCAGAATTGAAAAGGGAGACATAAAGCAGACTCTGAGGAAATACAGAAAATCATTAGGTCATACTTCAAAACCTGTACTCCACAAAATTGGAAAATGTAAAAGAAATGGACAACTTTCTTGATAGGTACCACATAACAAAATTAAATCAAGACCAGACAAACAATTTAAACAGATTTATAGCACCTAAGGAAATAGAAACAGTCATTAAAAGTCTCACAACAACAACAAGAAAGCCAAGGGACAGATGGTTTTGGTGCAGAATTCTACAAGAATTTCAAAGAGATGATACCAATACTCCTCAAGTTGTTCCACACAGTAGAAACAGAAGGAATATTGCCAAATTCTTTTCATGAGGCCGCAGCTACCCTGATACACAGAACCAACAAAGACGCAAGAAAGAAAGAGAATTACAGACCAATCTCCCTCATGAACATTGATGCAAAAATACTAAATAAAATACTGGCAAAACGAATCCAAGAACACATCCAAAAAAATCATCCACATGATCAAGTAGGCTTCATCCCAGAGATGCAGGGATAGTTCAACATATGAAAATATGTCAAAGTAGTCCACTATATAAACAAACTGAGAGAGAAAAAAAAATCACATAATCATCTCATTGGTTCCTGAAAGCATTTGACAAAATAACAACACTCCTTCATGATAAAGGTCTTGGAGATAGCAAGGATACAAGGAACATACTTAAACATAATAAAGGCAATTTACAGCAAGCTGACACCAACATCAAATTAAACAGAGATAAATTCAAAGCAATTCCACTAAAATCAGGGACAACACAAGGCTGTTCTCTCCATATCTATTGAATATAGTACTCCATACTTTAGCTAGAGTAATAAGGCAACACAGGGAGATCAAGGGGATAAAAATTGGAAAGTAAGAAATCAAACTTTTACTATTTGCAGATGATATTATAGTACACATAAATGATCCCAAAAATTCTACCAGGGAACTCTACAGCTGATAAATGCTTCAGTAAGGTGGCTGGATACAAGATTAACTCAAAAATTCAGTAGCCCACCTATACACAAATGATAAATGGGCTTTGAAAGAAATCAGAGAAACAATATCATTTACAATAGCCACAAGTAATATAAAATATCTTGGAGTAACTCTAATCAAACAAATGAAAGACCCATATGAAAAAAGAATTAAATCTTTGAAGAAAGAAATTGGGGAAAAGATCAGAAAAAGGAAATATCTTCCATGCTCATGGATATGTAGGATTAACATAGTAAAAATGAACTCTTACCAAAAGCAATCTACAAATTCAATACAATCCCCATCAAAATCCCAACACAGTTCTTCACAGATCTCAAAAGAACAATACTCAACTCATACAGAAAAACAAACAAACAAACAAACAAACAAACAAAAAACAAGGATAGCTAACAACAATCCTGTACAATAAGAACTTCTGGAGGTATCACCATCCCTGACTACAAGCTCTAATATAGAGACATACTAATAAAAACAGTTTGGTATGGGCATAAGTACAAACACATGGATCAATGGAATCGAATCAAAGACACTGACATAAATCCACACACCTATGAACACCTGATTTTTGACAAAGAAGCCAAAGATTTACAATGGAAACAAGAACCAGTTCAACAAATGGTTCTGGCATAACTGGATGGCAGTATGTAGAAGAATGCAAATAGAACCATATCTCTCACCCTGCATAAAACTCAAGTCCAAGTGGATCCAAGACCTCAGCATAAACCCAGTTACACTTAAGCTGATAGAAGAAAAAGTGGGAAGTGGCCCTGAACATTGACACAGGAGACTACTTCCTGAATATAACACCAGTAGAACAGACACTGAGATAAACAATTTAAAAAATGGGACCTCCTTAAATTGAAAAGCTTCTGTAAGGAAAGGAAACTGTCAATATGACAAAATGACAGCCTACAGAATGGGAAAAGATCTTCACCAACCCCACATCTGAGAGAGGGCTGATCTTCAAAATATATAAATACTCAAGAAACTAGACATCAATATACCAAATAATACCATTAAAAATGGGATATTAGCTGGGCAGTGGTGGCACACGCCTTTAATCCCAGCACTCAGGAGGCAGAGCCAGGTGAATCTCTGCAAGTTTGAGGCTAGCCTGGGCTACAGAGACAGATCCAGGACAGGCACCAAAGCTACACAGAAAAAGCTTGTCTCAAAAAAATGGGGTATAGATTTAAACAGAGAATTCTCAACAGAAGAATCTTGAATGGCTGATATGCACCTAAAGAAGTTCAGCATCCTTTGCTATAAGGGAAATGCAAATCCAAATGACTCTGAGATACCATCTTACACCTGTCAGAATGGCCTAGATCAAAAACTTGGACCTACCTAGGCTCAGGGAGCTGGGCTCTGCTGACTCCCCATGGGAGACCTCGATGTGGGGGATGTGGGGATGTGGGGTGGCTTGGGAAAGAGGGCTGGGGGAGGATGGAGGAGGGGGGTCTGTGGATAGTATAAGGAGTGAGTAGAAAATTTCTTAATAACGAAAAATAAAAAGAAAAAAACTCTAATGACAGCTTAAGTTGGAGAGGATATAGAGTAAGGGGAACACTCCTCCACTGCTGGTGGGAGTACAACCTTATACAGCCAGTTTGGAAATCAGTATGGCAGTTTCTCAGAAAATGGAAATCAATCTACCTCATGACCTAGCAATACCACTCTTAGGCATACACCCAATGGATGCTCATACCACAAAGACACTTGCTCAACTATAATTCATAGCATCTTTATTTGTAATAGCCGGAACCTGGAAACAATCTAGATGGCCCTCAACCAAAAAAATGTGGTGTAATTACACAATAGAGTATTTGTGAAAAAACAAAACAAAACAAAACATTGACATCATGAAATTTGCAGACAAATGGATGGAACTAGAAAACATCATTGTGAGTGAGGTAACCCAGACTCAGAAAGACAAACATGGTATGTACTTACTCATACGTGGATATTAGATATACAGCAAAGGATAACCAGACTATAATCCTCAACCCCAGAAAAGCTAGGTAACAAGGAGGACTCTAAGTGGGATGCATGGATTTCCCTGGGAAGAGGAAAACAGATGAGATTGTCTAGGTAAACTGGAGGCAGTGCGGGCAGGGGAGTTGAGTGCAGAGGATGAGGGAAAGGGAACATGAGGGATCAGGGTGGTTGAGTTGGGAACAGGACAGAGGGGCCAAGTAAATAAAAGAGATATCTTGATAGAGGGAGCCATTAAGGGTTTAGGGAGAAACCTAGTGCCAGTGAAACTCCAAAATAAACACAAGGATGACCCCAGCTAAGACTCCTAGCAATAGTGGACATAGTGCCTGAACTGGCCTTCCCCTGTTCATCAGATTGGTGACTACCCTAACTGTCATCACAGAACCTTCATCCAGTAACTGATGGAAGCAGAAGCAAAGATCCACAGCCAAACATTGGGCAGAGCTCTGGGAATCCAGTTGAGGAGAGGATGGAAGGATTATATGAGCAAGATCACAATGGGAAAACCCACAGAGACAGCTGATCTGAGCTTGTGGGAGCTTGCAGACTTTGGACCCACAACTAGGGAGCCAGCATGAGACCAACCTAGGCCCTATGCATCTGGGTGACAGTTGTGTAGCTTGGTCTTTTGTGGGACCCCTAGAAGTGGGACCAGGACATGTCCCTGATGCATGAACCGGCTCTTTGGAACCTATCCCCTATTGTGGGATGTCTTGTTCAGTCTTGATGTGGGTGGGAGAGGCTTGGTCCTGCAGCAACTTTGTATGCCATGCTTTGGGGATTCCCAAGGGAGACCTTCCCCCATCTGAATGGAAAGGGAGGAGGAGTGGATGGGGGAGAACAAGGGAGATGGGTGGGGGGAACAGGAGGAGAAGAGAGAGGAGAAACTGTAGTTGGTATGTAAAATAAAATAGAGAAAAAAAATCTGACCTAATTAGAAAATGTGTATTCCTCAGTACACATTTTCATAATACATAATACAGAAATACAGATATATATTAGTTGCTTTGTGAAAATCTGTTGTGTCATCAGAGTAAAACTATACCATGTACTATTTTGTAAAATGAACGAAAACAGTGTAAGAGAACTTGATTATTAGACCATCCTACAGTATTTCTATAACTGTGGATGAGAATGTAGAAAGATATGCATCAAACTAAGTCCATGAGATCTGAATACAGAAGCCATGTACATATGAGGTAATGAAATAATACCTGAGGAACAGTTGGTTGCTGAATGCTAGGGTGTTAAAGTCAAAGGCATTCCTCACATCTATACCACTTAGATCAGGTATTGTAAAGGCAGTCGGTTCATTGTGACAAGCAGGCATTAGCATAATGATATAGATGTCACTGCCTTATCCAGACATTGGTTCAATCAGAGGAACAGGCAATGTGTATTCTTACCTATAAAAAGTTTTCTGACAAGGAGGTGAAATATTCACTCAACTCACAAGCCAGTAGTTATATTATTTTTCATTACAAAATATACAGCAAATATAACCTTCTACAGTACCCAAAAGTAAAGAGCAGAGATGATCATAACCATCCCTAAAGATCTACCATTAGTAGAAACCCCTTACCAATTTTTCTTTATTCTTCTTCCCAGTGCTGACACCCTTCCCCATCCTTTGGAAATGTATAAAGTTTCTCAAACCTTTATAAATGAGAGACAGTTCTATTATCCACTATTTTCATCACCATTCCTTACATTGTCAAAAGGGTTGCAGAAAGACAGAGGGACATCTGGGTTTCATTAGGCATCTTAATATACTCACATATTGTTAGGAAGGTGCTCTGGGGCACAGTGTGTGGCACAGAGCCTCTCTCTCATGTGGCATTGCTTCTTGATGAGAAAGTAGGAAGTGTAAGAATAGAGCATAAATGCCACCAGCATAAATTAGGCAGGAAATCCTTGATGGAAGAGAGACACTAAGCTAATCGTAGGACTTAAACTTAACACTCCAGGTCCTACATTGATTTTCACTGATGTTACTTTGGGAGAGGCTAGACATGGCGTGCTACATTCCAGTAGAGAGGGGTGGCATAAGTACATCAGTAGAAATGAGATGGGGCATTCAAAAATCCACTGGTGAAAAATTTAGAAATCTTAAAGAACAACCAAAAGATGGGGAAAAGCCCTCAAAACTAAACTGAAGAATGTGGGTTTCCTTAATCTATAAATGAAAGAAATCTATTCATAGGCATATATGTAAAGGGTAGTTCATAACTAAAAAGTTATGGTTTCCACCCTAAACTGCAATTCTAAGCAGTGAGTTTATAGTAGCAGAGGCTAAAATGCTCTGTGACAAAATCCTACATCTTGCTTATCCATCAAATTAGCACAATACCATACGTGTTAAGGTGATGAATCTAATTCATTTGTATAGAGGTTCACATGGCATAATGTATTGTTGCTCACTTCAAGCCATACTTGAAGACTCACCATGATGCCCTTGCTACAGAAAAAAAAAATTGTCGTGCTTAAATGAAAACAATGTAAGTACATACCACATTTTGTTGCATTTATGTTTTTAAAGGGTATTTATAAACAACATATATTTGAAATATGATCTGCAATGCCATGACTGTGTGAAAATACTGATTGACAGTTATGTTTCTTAATGTAAGGGGGAAATACAGTCAAAGCTTACTTTGTAGTAATCGATTTACTAATTGAGAAATAATGACATTATTATGCTCATGCTTCCATATTATGTATAAAATATGAGTCTATGGGTTGTCTATTCTTTTGTAGCAATATTTTCAAACTTTTCTCAACTGCAAAATGTCATGATGGCAAGTGATATAAGTGAAGGCCAGAACCCAAGATTCACTGAAGAAAGCAAGCTGGTAACTGTGAAATCTGTCTGTTAATGCCCCATTTATACACCATGGGTTCTCCAGCATCAATCTGAAATGCTGTAAAAAGTGTACTGGAGGCAGTTCTGATTTTAAGAATTATGAAAGAAGACATTCTTTATGGTCTGGCTGAATTTGGAGTGTCTCTTCGTGTTTGATATTTGCAGATGCCAGTGAAAAGCTCAGACACTGCTTGTGGAAACGGCAAGAATTAGACTGATGTCATTTTTTAAAATTAACTCCCAATTGCTAATACTAACTTTATGCTAAGGGTCTTATTCTAGCTTTGTTTTGATTTGATATTTTTTAGACATGTTAGGATCATATTGTAAGACTTTCATTGGCCTTTAGCCAAAAATAATAAAATTCTGACCTGACCTGCCTCTCCCTTGAAAAGCAGAAAAGATCCCAAGAGAATGCAATTTTAGATCTCACACATAATTTCCCATTCCCCTCCTATAAATCAGGCTTCTGTAAAATACTGAGGTATACCATTCACATTTCCGCAGATACTAAAATTCCGCATTCATGTTCCAGTCTGCATTCTTCAAGAAGGGATGTTAGCAGAGATTGTTAAGAGTTGTGGTAGCCAAAAATAATTGGCAGCATTCCAGTTTGTAGAACTTGTTGACATTACGCCAATTTATTAATGCATGTAGCTAGGCAAAACTGTATTCAATCTTTTTCTCTACACCAAACTAATAGTTAAAATTTTGAAACATTTCCATTCCAGTAGGCAAATAGCTAATATTCCATGACTCCTAGTATCCCAAATTCACCCCAGTTTAACAGTTGACCAACTCCCTAGTAAGTCTCCTCAACTGAACTTAATACCATGCATCCACAATGAAATATAAACATTGAAAGGACCTTTATGACCAGGATCTAGTTGGGATATGGATAGATGCTAGTTTGGTCAATGACTACTCTCTATCTATCAGTTACTGAGTACTTTGAATTTATTTTTACTAGAATGTTTTTAAAGCACCTATAACAAAAATAGAGATATGAAAAGAAGATTATGACAATTCAATGTTAGAGCAGCTGGGATGTCTTACAGTGTTGACAGATGGCCCAACATTTGTTTACCAGCATCAGCCTACATCTTTCGGGAATGTATTGAATCTCTACTCTGTCCCTCATAGAGTACTTCTGGATAGCTTATTTCTCACACAGGAGGGTGACTTGAACTCAAAAACCTTAATTAAGAAAATAGTAACTGTGGTGATATTTTATTTGTGCTGAAATGTGATATTTTATTTGTATGTTTGTGCTGAAATACTTTATTTGTATGTTAATTGGCGCCCATGTGGAGCTAAAAGTAACATTGATATATTGTATGCCGAGGGATGAAGTATATTAAGTGCCCATTGAAGAGAATGCAAGGAGAAAGTAAGAAAAGGTTGATAGACTAACCTTGAAACAAGCATTTGAATGTCCTGTTTGATGTTTCATACTCACTGATGTTATCTTTCTCTTAATTGCTTACACATAGTCCTGCTAGCCATGTCTTTAAAATTGAGCATAATACGTATTGAATAAGATCAATACCTTGAATGCATAATAAATTCTATTTATTTTGAAGTTCTTCCTCTTTAGTTAAGAATACATTCCTTCATTGGTCCTTTATGGAGAGATAAGAACTGAAGGACTATGTTAAGACAGAAGATTCATCGACAGACAAGATCTTATTAAATATTTATCACCTGACACTTGGAAAAGTGTTCTTTGTACCCTATGTATCCATTATTTTATTTTTAGTTCCAAGCAGCTATGGACATTTCTGCTCAAATACATACTTTTACAACATGCTATTATCAGTAGAGCATCTTGCTTGACATTGTGAAAAACACAATGAAAAGGGAAAACAATCATCTGCATTTTTTTAAATTTTCTGGGGAGAGAAATGATTACCCAAAATCATATTTCCTAAACTTTGCCACAAGTGTAAGAAGATTGTTCCTAATTACGTTGTGAAATGCTATCACCCTAGTACACTCCACTCAATGGAGCTAAAAGAAATGAAGAATTTATGCAAAAGTTCAAGGTTCATAATTGACACAGCTGAGATATTAAGTTTATCTTATGCCTCAAGACCTTTCCATCATTCTGCAAATATTTAATGGCATATGAAAACTACTTTTTCTTCATTAGTAATATGTGTAAGTAATTGCCATAGGCTATTTTTAATCACCAAAATTATCAGTTAGTCTAAGCCTATTTTAGTTTTTATATTTAAAAGTTGAGCATTAGAGACAGAAAAAAGGTAATCCATGTGTTTGATCGAAAGAATCTCAAGTCCATTTGACTAGTCATGAGTTTTATTCATGAAGACAGTCAATGTCAAGCTATTAGAACAAATGGCGACTCTTAAACTAGACAGACTCTTCCAATTATTTGAAAACAGTAATCATATTTTCCACTACATCTTCCTTTTTTTTAGGTAAAGCTCACTTAATGTGTGTATTCTTCATATTACATGGTGTCAGACCAATTCAAAGCTATTGTCAACATTGGATACCGGAAGTCAGCACATTTCACCCACATTTTACCAACCAGTGCCTATAAGAACATGGATGTTTAGTTTTAGCTCTATTTAAAACCAATTATACCATAGTTTATTTTGGTAAGACCCTACCTCATTATATCTTCCTCACTAAATACCACACATTGTTCTGTTTATCTCTACTAATCAAAATCTCAGTTTGAGTATGAGTGTAGGGATTTAAACATGCTTCCTTTAAATTCTATCTCATCATCCCTAGCTTGTGTTCCCATTCAGTGGTAGATCTTCATATTTGTGATTTATGGGCAACTAATATGTATGTGCTGTATTTTTATATTAAATTGTTTTAAATTGAAACTTTGCATTTTAAATTCTGTTCTCTGGGATATCATAATGGCCTAAGGAAGAAATCTTGTCACTATTTGGTAAGATTAATATGAAGTGGAGCAATGTTAAGACTATCACTTTCTCCATTAGGTATTCAGTTAGCACTCACTATGAACCAGTGGCCTAGTCGTTGGTGCAGCAAGAGAAAACCAACTGACAACAATCCATTTCTTCTATAAGCTTATGCTGCAGAAACATCTACAGAATCTAAATAAATACTTGAGGAATCGACAAGACATTAGTAATGAATCTATGAGGAAAACTCAATGAGGAAGTAAAAATGAAGGGTCAGATATTGATCGGAGGTATGGGGGTTGCTTAGCTTCTAAATCCTTCACAGAAATCTCTGCTGTAATTTGTGCTGTATTGTCATTCCTCTTGACACTATGTAACTCTTCTTATAGTTAAAGTATCTCCTCCAAAACTGTTCTTTATATTTTTCATCTAGATATTTCTAACACCAAGAACAAAGTATAACATTCAATGTTAATCAGTTTAAGTAAAATCACACCGGCAAAAATCAAATTTAATAAAGAAATCCAACGCTGGGTCCTCACTTTACATGTCCTGTGCCAAAAACTCCCCTTTCCATAGACCAAGACAGATACATTGTCAAGCACAATATGCTTTAAAGTCTTACAATGTACTCTCTAGAATTACAAGCCATATTTTATTAAAACCATATTTCAGTCAAAGAAGATGCTGAACCGAAAGCAAGCCAAAGTCCACCAAATCAAGGAAATCAATTAACTCATCCAAAATAGTGTACTGTATAAGTAATTGTTTCTAAGTAATAGTTCATATTATGGTAAATTTAAAAACAGAGAAATGAGAGATGGGAAGGGAAGGAAGACAGAACAATCCTATCCCACATTCGGACATGGAGTACTTGCTTTTCCTCTTTCTAAGGCAATGCAGTCCTGGGTCTGAGGAACACCAGGCAAAGGCCACATTAGCAATTGACAAAATGTATAAATCCAAACAAGCATCAAGGAGTCATCAGGGTCTTATTCACTGGTCACGCAGTAATGAGGCTGATTTCAGTGATAATTCTACTACTCTGGCCAAGCTGCATGCAAGTTCCTAAAGGAAATAAAATGAGTTCTGGGCAGTTATAAGCAAAAGCCACGGGAGACAGATTACACTATAGAAGTGAATAGCACCTTGTCCACACTTATCTTTGCTCATTGCTCAATTCTTCTACCTCTGAATGAAGCAAAGTACTGGATTCTGAGGACTACTATCTCAACCATGACAATGAGAAAATGATTCAATTGTATATTTACATCTTAATTCTGCAATTAGAAATTTTGAGTAGACTTGGGGATAGAAGATATTTAAACAAATCATATTTTATACATGATTTTGATTTTACTATTAATATATATTTGAAAGTGCTTAAGCTATAACTATCTTATGCTATTTTATAGCCTTATTTCAATATACCCTCTATATTGTAGACATTTAATGATTCCAGAATGAAGAAAACTGAAATTACAGAGGAAATGATGCAGTTCAAATTACTGATAAATTCCAAATAAAAATTCATCCAGTAAAAACTGCAGTTACCATGGTATTTAAATGTATTTTCATTTCTTTATTTTGTAAGAATAAAGTAAAAGTTGCTGAATTTTAAAGACAATGTTGGATCATTTTTGTGTTGACATTTCTGCCAGAATGGTATTTGATGAAAAAAATGTATCTGAAGCCACATTGTGAATTGTTTCTTGTTTTTAAAATAATACTATGTATATTTAAGAGCATGAAGAAAAATTATGTGCATAACACAAGATAGAAATCTTTTGTATAATACTTATTAATGAAATATTCCTAAGATGCAGTTGCAAGAGTTTGAGGGAAGCGGGATAGGGAAGAGGAAAAAACAGCTGCATTTCAAGAAATGTGTTCCTCCCACCTGCCTGTGCTGGGAGCTCTGCAGCTTCTAGGGTTTCACATTCTAGGTCATCAGCCACTAGCCACTGATAAGTGATAGTGCATGAAATGTAGTACCCTCTGACCCTCAAAGCCCATCCAGGAATGCCTCTGCTAGTCATCACGAAGAATTGCAGGTGTGAGGAACTAGAAATTAAGAACACAGTAAGTATGATGCCACAGGGTACCAAATTTGTACATTACAATAGGTCACATAGGCAGATGCAATGAAAATATCACTTATTATTTATGTATTCATCATAAGACCAGTTCTAAATGTGTATATGCTAAAGCACTATAATTTCTTTAGAATTTGTATAATCATGGCGTTATTTTTGGTAAATAATGTACTATGTGATATAGAGAGATACAAGTAAAGAAGAAAATGAATCCAATATCCTATCACTGAAAATAACGTAATTAAATTTTTTGGATAAGATTAAAGGGTGGTATAGATATGAATATATAGAAAGGGATTTTAATATATACTCTGAAAGTTGTCAGTTATTCTCAAAACAGTGTACAATTTTAGTGCAATTCCAACGAAAGTTCCTAGATTCATTTCTTGAAACATGCAAACAATATTTGTGTGTGTGTCAGTGTGTGAGAATACAAATAGTATTCAGTCTAAAAATAGTAATAATTAATACCTTCGTAACAATAAAAATATTATATCGTAAGGATATCCTTAAAAATAATGCAAAATACATGATTCTGAGCTAGCATAAGGAACCGACAGATATACTATGTAGTGGTAGAGGCACTTAATAAAGTATCATTTAAAAGCGGATCATTCAATTTATATTAAAATCTAAAAGTTATTTTAAAAACGCCATAATTATCAAAATTAAAGGAAAACTTCAAATAATATTAAATTCATAAGATTTCCAAAGATTAATAAATACGACTACATTAGCATTGTAGATTTCTGGGGCCAAAGGGTTGCCCCACAAAGGACCTAAGTTGGATTTCAAGCACCTTCATGGCACAACTATCTCTTGCACTAGTCCCAGAGGATCTGATGCCCTCTCCTGACCTCCACAGGCACCAACTGTATACATGGTGCCCATATACACACGAAGAAAAAACACTCAGACACATAAAAATAAAATTTTAAAACATAAAATTTTTCTGAAAAATATATTTGTGTGAACAAAAAGAAACTATGTATCAGAGGAAGAGAGTGAGCATCTAACTATATTAGACTATTCTACATCAATAAGACTATAATAAAGAACACGACAAAGGTAAAGAAAGAATATAAACAGAATCCACAGGAGAAATCCAACTGGTCAACCTACTTAGACAATGTTTCTTGCTCTTATTTTATGTTTCAATGTTCTAACTTGGTCATAAAGGATTCTAACTTGATAGTGAAAAATAAGAATATTTAATCATCAAATATAACCTAAATGTACTATTTCACACTAATCAAGTTGTTAAAAAAGTCATTCCTACTTCAATATCAGATGTGGATGAAAGCACACTGGTCAGAAAGCTATTTACTTGTCAGTAAAGTTGAAGTTTCTCATACTCTGAAAAATTATCTTTTGTATTCAGCTATGCACACAGCTATTTTGAATTTGGAGATGTGGTCAAATACATTTATTACAACATTCAGCATAATGATAAAAATGTGGAGCAGCTCAAGTGATCCTAATTTGGTACATGGATTGATTATTAAATAAAATCTTATTGAGTTTATGCAATTTGCTAAACTTTGTAATAGACAATAAAAATTCACTGAACTAAATAGACAATGTCATTACTTCAATAATATGATATCTTACAAATAAAGTATTATTCAGTAAGATATTATAATTGCTAGATACTAATATATTCCATGAATAAAAGTTAAGTATTATATTGAGTGAAAAATTGCGTTACATAATATGTCATATTATATTCGCCCCTCAGTATTCATGGAAAATCAGTTCCAGGACCCCTCTTGGATGCCAAAATCTATGGAAGTTCAAATCTCTTGTAAAACTTTAAAACTACTCGCATGAAACTTACATCCTTTTTCTGTATACTTCAAAATATGTTAGATTACTAGTAATATTAGGCAAGTAATATAATAAGAAAATATATCTATATGAGTTTAGTGCAAATGTCATTTCTCCAAATGTTTTGAGTTTGCAGTCAAACTGCACCCCTGGATAAATAACCTGTGGATATGTTGGGTGACTGTATTTCAAGTCACTACAGAAATATTTAAAGACAAACCTAGCAACATGAAAGTCTATATAGTTTATGGATACATTAATATTGATAAAATATTATAAATTATGCTCTTGGTAAAGAACATTATGTAATAATCATACAGGAGATTGATGAATAGTATATGGAATACATCAATTTCATTTTTAAAATTATGTTCATCAAATATTAAATAGACATTAATTAAAGATAATTATAGCTATCAATTAGTTTGTTGATGTATGTTTAACATATATGTTTGTGTGTATGTGTGTATGATTTAATGACTGTAACAAACTACTTCATATGAGAAAGTGTTACTCAAAAAAGTCTTATTCAATATCTGAACGCATAGAGTTGCTTTCCCTTCTATAATGCTCAAAAGTCCAAGATCTTTCTGATTTTTTTTTCAATATTTACATTCTATCTTGTGCCAAGACAAGCACTTCAACATCTATCATCCACCTGTGTCCATCCAATCTAAGGAGAAGAGAATGAAAACAGAGCGTGTGCTTCTCTTAATTAAGAATACAATCTCAGTTTTGTATACACCATTGTAACCCACTTGCTAGAGCAAGTCCCATCCTAGGACAAATGACCACCCACCAGTAAAAGATAGTAAGAAATTTTATCTTTGCTGAGATGCTTATATACTTAATAGTTTTATCATTTTATAATATACCTTATATGTAACCATTTTTACCATGTATATATGTAAATAACTGCTTTTGTCCATCTCATATGTTGTTTTCTATGTATTAACTCACATTATTTAAAAATAAGTATAGGTGATATCCTCCTCTGCCAATCCTCATTCATGTGGTCCTTTCACTGGCTTTGTTACAATGTGATGAGCTGATTACATTGTTGAGTAGATGCAGTGCTGATGGATGGTTTTGTCAATCATCTTCATTTCATAGAACCTATAAAAATATTACTACTAGTGTATTGTTTTCAAAGTGTAATAAATATTAAGATAAGACCTAAGAAAGGAGGGGTTAAATTTCCTAGAAAGTGAGCACGACTTTGCTTTCCAGGTTTCTAACAGTGATTTTCACTTGCAAATCATCTCTCTGCTTTCAGAGAACAGTTTTGGTGGAGCTGGCTGATGATTCCTAGCAACATGCCTCTTCCCCCAGTTATTTCACAAGGGGTACACTCGCTCTGGGATGAAAGTGAACTGATCCTATATTTGAATTTCACACAAATAATGTGGCTCACACTCCTGAGGAAGTTTGTTCTGCTTTTAGTTCTTGCTGTGTGCATTGGAAGTTCTGGCCAGTTGTTACAATCCTGTCTTACTGAAAACAGTGACTAGATTTTTTTTTAAGGTTTATTGAGATAGGGTTTCTCTGTGTAGCTTTGTGCCTTTCCTGGATCTCGCTCTGTAGACCAGGCTGGCCTCGAACTCACAGAGATCCGCCTGCCTCTGCCTCCCGAGTGCTGGGATTAAAGGCGTGCGCCACCACCGCCCGGCCTAGATATTTTTATAGAGTTTTTGATGTAATTATTAATCCAGAAAGTTTAATGGATTTAAAAATTACTATCAAGCTACTTCAGATATCCTTGGAAACACATATTTTCTCATGATAAGCAATTATTGGAAAGAAAGATTAGCACATGCAGTATTTATTCTGGACTTTTTGAAAATATGTATGTGTGTATTACATCCACATAGTATATCTATATTTTTATGTTGCAATTCTATGGTTATGCAATTCTTGTTGTCAGAACTGGCTTCATTATGTTCTTAAACCAAACTCATCTTTTTTTGGGGGGGGCGGTGGTTTTGAGATAGGGTTTCTCTGGGTAGCCCAGTCTGTGCTATTACTATCTCTGTAGACCAGACTGGCTTCAAACTCACAGATAGCTGCTTACCTCTGCCTTCTAAGTGCTGGGATTAAAGGTGTGTACCACCACTGCTTGACAATCATTTATCTTATTTTACATTAGGTATTGAAACTGAACCTAGGGACTTAAGAATGCTGAGCACACTTCCACTGAGTTATACTCTTAGGCATATTTATTGTTGTAACTTACTTTTTGCCACTCAGATTAGAGAAATTAACATATCCATCAACATGATGATACACTGTGTATTTTTATCTATTGAATACCACAAACACACAGCAATTAACAAACTACAATTATTGAAAAGATGACTATTGAAAATGAAAAATGTTAGTTTTTAAGGAAGCAATATGAAAATTTGCTATGATTTTTCTTTTATATAAACACCTAAAACAGGCAATATGGATGATATTGATTATGGATATGGGATTAGGTGGTGACTTAGAAAGTTATAAGGAAATGAATACTACAAATGAAATTGTGATGATTATTTTCTTGTTCTACTTTCTACTGCTATGAAAATAAGCCATAGACTGGGATGTGTGTATATATATATATATATATATATATATATATATATATATATATGGATATTTTAAGGGTAATTTGAAGGGTATGTCCCTAACATATGATAAGGGTTTCATTTTGTGTGGTAACACAGTGCAGGGGGAATTGTACATATTTAAACACAGACAAGCAGAGAGTGGAGAGATGAACCAATCCCGTTGTCACCAGCCCATTTCTGCCAACTACTAGTCCACTTCTGCAGGGAAGATGCCAGTCAATTCACGTGAATGATGCCTGATCACATCTTTAAACAGTCTCTTTAATCACCACTAAAACAGTAACTACACCACTATGTGAATTTTCAAGAGGACATTCAAACCATGGAAGTTTTTAAAGTAAAAATGGTGATTCCCTTGTATACATCTTCTACACCTTTGACCCTTTGCATCTCTGATTGCCATAAAATTCTTTTTCTTTGTTAATGCACAGTCAATGGGCTCTGTACCTATAAGAAGCAATAGATGCTACCTGAGTTGGGGCATACCCATGCATTTTCTCCATGGTGAACTTAAACCCAGATGCTCATCCCTTGTTGTCCAGCGACTCATCTTTGTTGGCACATCCAGGAAATCTCTTCTGATTCTCCTGTGGGTGTTTTTCACCTTCTATTTCTCTCATGTCTTGGCATTTTCTCCTTTTATTTTAACCTTTAAATGAAGATTCTACTTCCCTGGGAAAAACAAGGCACACACATTTTTTAAGTGCTAATTTCTCAATCTCCTGCTATGTGACTTTTGGTATTCATATGTCCTGGGAGGTTTTCCTCTAGGAAATAAATGTTTTACTCTTCTCTAAAGCCAAGCCCTCCTTAAATATTGATCTAGAGAACTTATCTTAAGATAAGTTGGTCTTTGTTGAGTTCACATCTTCAGCTTTTTTTTGTACTAAATTGCTCTTTTCATCATAGACATAAGTGTAAAATGTCCCGTTCACATCTGTTTTCATGAATTTTATGACATTTGCCAAAATAATTTTGGAAATAAAATATAAAAATAGATCTTAAAAAAGAAAGGAGAAATCTGTTTTTCAACATCTGCATTTGTGGTAGTTTAGATGAGAAAGTGATACTCACAGGCTCATATATTTGAATTCTTGGTCCCCAGTTAGTGAAAATATTTGAGAATGACTAGAAAGGCACGGCCTTGATACAGAAGTGTCACTGAGGGTGGGCTTTGGGGTTTCCAAAGCCCATGCCAGACCTGGTGTCGCTTACTCTCCCTGCTGCCTGCTGATTAGGATATAATGCTCTCAGCTACTACTTCCAGCACCATTCCTGTCTGCTTCCCACCATGGCGGTATGAACTAACCATCTAAAACTGTAAGCAAGGCCCAATTAAATGTTTCCTTTTATGAGTTGCCTTGGTCATGGTATCTCTTCATAGCAACAGAACAGTGACCAAAACAATTATTTTAGTTGGTTTGTTTTGTTTCCTTCATTTGCAAATGTTATTCTCCCTGTCTCCATTAATCAAGCTGTCATTTGTATGTTATGTTGAAAACATACTTATCCACATGGTTAATAACACCTACTGGACCAAATCCTAAACATCACTCTTAACCGACCCCCAGAGCACGCTCAATTTCTAAACAGCATTTACCATACTTGTTTGAGTTGTAAAGACCCTCTTCCCTTATTTTTTTCCACATTCTACTGTAGTCCTATAAATTTTATATTTTAACTCTTTCTCTTTTGAAAGGAACTCTAAATTCTAGAGGCTCCAATAATAATTGAGCCAGATACCTTTGAACATATGTCCCTCCTACATAGAACTGATCCTCTTATATAACAAGTCACAAAGCAGCAGAAGGAAGGGTCAGAAGAATCCAGATGTTTCATAGCATCAATATTACCGTTTTATACCCTCACTGTCAGACACTGGACTGTGTTTGTCTTGGCTGAATAATGTTGATAATTAATGTGTATGCATTAAAGATGTGACTGCATTAGCACCCTGTGGCTATGACACTAACATGCTGACTGAGCCTGAGGAGGATTCCTATGTTTATTCTACTTTTGTTGTGGCCACAACCTTATCAGAGAAAAGTCACTCTTACAAACCACAAGCTGGCAGAAAAGTGTCCCGTGGATGTCAAACTGTCTGTGAAGCTATCTTGAGAACCAACACATTTTCTCCTTCTAGGGTAATTACTGGCCATAGTATTCCTGATGGAGGCAGAGGAAAGTGGAGGTAGAGACGTGCTGGTCAGATCACTCTTGGAGAAAGGACTTGCTAGTTCATCATAATAAATGCATCTGGAAGATGACTCCTGGCTGTCATCTGCTTCAAGTGAGGGACTGAGGAGGGATATTTGCAAACTTCTATTTTATGACTCTGTGATAAGAATCATATTGGGAAAATCCATGATTCCTATTTACTTTAAAATTGTAGAAGAAAATCAATCAGTCTTACTCTATATACATACAAAAACCAAACCAAACCAAATTACAAAAGATATGGACATGGGTGGGCAGGGAAGTGAACAGGGTCTGCGAGGAATTTTGGGAGGAAGTGGAATATGATTGAAGTATATTGCATGATGTTATTTTTTTTAATAAAGAAAATGGGAGAAAAAGAAATCAAATTTTAAACACTTAGTCCGGATTTTTTGAAACGAAAATTCATGGAAATATTTAACAAAGAACACATTATTCAATATTCACGTAATATTTAAAAAATCAAGTTATCTGCCCCTGTGAAAAAATGCAGAAAGTTCTAAAAGGCCACAAAACCATGAGTTCATGCACACTTGAACTGAGAACCAGAAAGGGGCTACACAGTCACAGAAATACAAAGAGATAACCCATTTAATGGTTGATTAATTTAAAATGGAGTGTTTTGTCAGAACTCTAAATATGAACAACAATATAACAGAGTAGCCTGAAATAAATTTGAAGTCAATTTGATATTTCTTTGTCTTAAGAGTTAGAAATAAGATTTTATTTTAATTCCTGCTTAAAAATACAGTCTTCATGAATGCCTAAATCTCAACTGTATATGCAAATTCCACAATTTTCATAGTGGTTTAGAATTACTACATATGAAAACACACAGTCTGATGGTTAATGATTCATTTGCACTGCAAACCTCCAATTTTACTATAGAGATACCAGTTGGTATATGGAAATATTATTCCATGAAAATACATTTGCTGGGTCTTTTTTTCTGTTTTATAAGACATCAACCCTTAAATAGTATTATATTCATTACCAAAAATTCTATCAATATTTCAGAATTAAATAATTTAATTAAATTTAAAATTACAACTACATTTTAAAATAAATGATCTTAGCTTGGTTGCTCCTAGGAAACATAAAATTTTGTTGTTTTCATCACAAACTTGGAGCATACAATATGTACATTCATGAAATGTCTGTATATCTATGATTAGAAATATAAACTTGTGATACAGCTGACTCTGAATTTATCATCTTAGCACTTTCCAATCTGAAAAGGCATAAAAGCCTTTTTCTTCCAAAGACCAATATTTAAAGGGTGTTGATTTATGTAAATCAATAATTTATCAACTTGCTCTCTCTCCTTGCTGCCAGCCAGATGCTTCTTGCTTTGCTAGGCCAGACAATGTCAGCTGCAGCATATAATGGCTTCTGCTTCATGTAGAAATAAGAGCATAAATATTTTAAAAATCCTGCTACAGGAAGTAAGGAGGGTAGGGGTGAAGGTGAGAGATTTTACTGGTTATTGTGAGAGTAGAGCAAGTCTACATATTTTATGGGTTGGTTTTAACAGAAGTGAAGGCAGGGACGTCTCATAGCCTGATTTTTATCTCCTAACAAGACTGACAGACCAAAGTCTTTTCATAGCAATTTGTTGAAGACATCTGGTGAAGCTTTCTAAGGGATGAACACACTGCAGAGTGTTCCTCTGGTATCAGTTGGCATGGCAACCAGTAAAAGACTATTCAACATCAGTAGGTTTCAAAAAGGTTGAGGCATAGTTGAAAATCCATTTGGGCTCCTACCTGCAAAATTCTTTTGAAAATGCACTAAATCTTTTCTTAGGGCTCTAGAGACTGAAGCAATATGTATAACTGTAGTACCTTCAATCTTAAATAATTTTCAAAACATGGGATTAATGATTACAGTCACCAGAGGTATTACAAAAGATAAGGACTTATAGCCACTGTGAAGGAGAGAATATTAGTTGAAATATGGTTGTTTTTTCTTTTGTGTCTTATCATAAAGGAGAAAAAGTGTTATCTTCAAATTTCTGTAAGCTTTAAGAGAGTCAAATGAATGAAACAAAGTAGTGGCATGCAATTTAAAAATCATATATATATATTATATTATATTATATATATGACTTTACAATTACATCAAGGTAAAACAGTTAAAGCAAAATATTTTGTTATCAATTTATTTATAACTCTTTGGATGTCACTTAAACACTAGTAACGACTTTTAGAATACAATGTTATAAGTTGCCTTCAAGAGAATATATGTTAACCATAATGAAAAATCCCCATGATGCTTCATCCAAATACATGATGACTTGTTTGGGATATTTATAATCACAGTTCTATAATGAAGTGAAGAAAATTCTGAAAGTGTACTACTCTGAAACATATGTAACATGAAGAAAGTAAACCAAACTATGCCATATCATTGTCCTTGACCTTGCATTTTAGGGCCTAAATATTTCATTTAAATTATCCATTCCTCAGAGTAGAGACATTAAATTTAATTTTTAATTAAAGGGATTTTTTTTAAAAAATTCAACTAATCAAGCTTTTAGTTGCTATTGGCTCTTCAGTGGCCCATGTAGTTTTGTATCTAGCCTAACAATAGCTACCACTATATCAACACAATACAGAGAAGAAATCTGTAGCAATGCAAAGTCAAGGCAGTGTTCCTGGTAACACAACCTAAAAACATGACACTCTGAGATGCCACAGAATGTTTCTTCACAGGGTGAGTTGCCTAAAATTGTGAATTAGGCATATCCAAAGAAAAATGTTTTTATGGCATTTACAAATCATCTTGGTTAAACTGGGGTCAGTCTATTGCCACAAAGACAATGAAAGTATTTGCAAATGTTGATTCAGGCCACTACAGAGTACAAAAAGTCAAGAGGTTTGGATGCTTTCCTTGTTCTAAACCTTATCTGAGAGTCAAGAAGCTGCCCTTTACTTCCATATTAAACTCTTCTCTAAGGAAAACAAGATAGCCTGTGTTTCCTGCTGCCCCAAATGTGGTAAATCTGGTAAATTTCATATGACAGAATTTTTAGAACAGATAAAGTTTTTAAAGTATATATATTGGTAATTGGCTTGTTGAGTAAGGAAAGTTTGGAACTGAAATTCTAGGATAATAATATTCTGCAGTATCAAAACCATTGATTTTGAAGTATATAGAAACCCAGTATTTGTATATTCCTTGACAAAACCTGAACAGTAAATGCGTTTTCTAAACCTGGGAGCATAAGTTGTCCTGTTATTTTTTTCCTCTCATTCTTTATTGATTCCATGCTTACATTTGTCTGGAAGTTGCCAAAGTGTCCCTAGGTGTTTTACCAAAACTGTGAAGAAATTAGAAAAGGTAAGAGTTGTTCTTTCTTCAGATTACGTTGATACTTTCCTTGCTTGTTCCACTACAGCATGCTTCGAAGCACAGTGCAATACACTGCTTGATGATGGCAATAATAAATAAATAAAGTGCCAGGCATTAGGGTACAATAGACACATTATCTCAGTAACTTCCTCATTTTTATCTACAACTCCCAAGGATATCTGTTATTATTATGAATTTATAAACTGGGGTAGACAAAAATTAAGCAATTCTAGCCAGGGAATGAGTGGGGCAGTACAAAAGCATGACTCTACACATGCTCAAAGATGTTCAGATTTGGGAAAATAGTAAACATTTGAGAAAGAGATATTTTTTATTTACTCAAAAATGATGACTATGTATGTCTACAAATTAATGTTCTTGGGCCTCCAAATGACTCTACAAAATAAGTCTTGGTGGTTCCCAGAGCTCTAGACATTTCTTCAAGATTGTAGATACAGCAGGTCATTGCTGAAGAAAAGGCCACAAATCTAGGTTTATCTGTCATTCTATATAGGGTTCCTTCTGCCTCCATACCTCAAACAGTACTGAAAGGGAATGACAGTAAGTGATGTACAAGGCTTCAGATCCCTTCCCAGTCTCACCTCTCATTGCCAGCCTTTAGTGAAAAGTTCCCCACTCCAAACTCAGCAGATTGATTCTTCTCCATCTTGAAGGTCCTTGGATTCAGGAACAAAGAATGGGCAGACATAGACAATTAGCATAACATATGAACTTAATTTAAGTGGACAAAAATAAATTTTTAATTGGAACATATGTTGGATACATGTCCTCAGGGAAGTGACAGTTGTGCTTTGTGTTATGCTGAACTTGCTGCAGACAGTGACAATGTGACAACCCAATCTATCGCTAATGTGGAAGTTGCAAAATCAAGACGCTTCACTTAGGTATGCATGATGAGGAGCACCTTGCTGTAAAATGACAGGTTTGCTTAACAATGAAGTCTGAGGGGAGGAGAACTTCATAATACAACCTAGTCTTTACTGTATTCCATGCTGAGACTTCAGATGCATTTATTCTACTGTGGCTTCAGACACCACATGCACAATATTATCCATACTCCAAACCATGTCTGGAGATTGGTCTCATACTAATTCCAGCTGTCCACAACAATAATAATTGTTATCCAAAAAATAAATAAGTAATTTTAAAAAGGCAACAATGTCTACTTCAACATTTAGCAATTTATTCCAAGATGAGGCTTGTAAATGAAGGGAAGTCAGTGTAGGGCTTGAATTTAAAATTTCAGCAGTATAAAAGGAGTTATATTGTGTTATAATTTCAACATGATTCATGCACTACCCCTAGAAAACTCAAGAAGGACAAGGTTCATATAAAAACTTGGCAGTTTTTTAGGAAGCATAGTGAGTAAGAATACAATATCTAGTTTACAAGTGGATATCAGCAAAGCTGGAAAAGTTTAACCCTGGGAAAATGGTAAAGAGAACACAAACATAGGGGCCAACACATCACAAGCAGGAGAGGTATCCTGAAATCAAGACAGTTTGTCCTTGCTAGAAACAGAACTAGATGAGGTTTTACAATCAGTTTGTAAATATTGATGCTTAAGTCAAATGATGAAATCTTCTTGCAAAAGTTTCCATGTTGGACAAAAAAATTACAACTTAATGAAGTTTTAACATGGTTGATTGTAACAACAATGAATTCACATGACTGAAGAAATCAGTGTGGGTGGTGAACATCTAAGACCAATTTTGCTGCAAAAGGCCCACAAAATATTGGACAAGCTGTGTCATGGCTCTAAGGTTTAATTTCCTGTTGGTAAGATGTCTGAAGCTCCTGCCTATCCTTCTGAATATTGCATAATTGATGATATTATTGATCGGAATGTATCTTTTGCACAAACTTGGAGTCATATTCAATCTAATTTGCAATTAATCATTTCTCAAGCAAATAATGTGACATAATTCTACTCAAAATTACAACATGCATATAATTCAGTCCAATGAAGCACATAGCTAACGCTGAATTTTGTGCCTCTTGACACTTCAGAGACTGGACATTAGAAAAAAAATCCACGTCCTACTTCTTCCTTTGGTTCAAAAGGATTTTATTAATTTCATTTATTAGTTTTAGAATATACATGGATATATATTGAAATCACACACACACACACACACACACACACACACACACACAAACATGCAGTATGAAGATGTTGATACCAGCCTTAATTTACATCCTCATCCTTCCAGGACACCACACTCTAAACAAAAATGAATTGGCTTCACCCTTTTTCTGTTGTTTACTTTATGGTATTTTGCTGAGACAGGTCTCATTGGAGCCTCAGACTGGCATGCAACTTGCTATTTAGTTTAATCCTGTCTCCAACACCTTACCCCCCCTTCCTAAGCACTCAATTGCTGTGTGTACTAGGGTTACTTATACTTCTCAGTAATTATAGGTGCTAGCGGATGCCACCATACCTGGCAGCTTCACACTTCCACTGACTGATTTGTGTAGAGACTCATCAGACCTGGAGACCCAGAATGTCACTGCTTACTGAACATCTTAAATTCCAATTAATTATACCCATATTGAGTTTCAAAGCCATTTTCTTGTTTGCCTTGTTGCTCATTGAACCACCTAATTCTTGTTCTTCCCATAGTTATGCAGTTTGAAACCACAGAACATTTAAGAAAAATTAGCAGGCTTTAATCAACATTTATTGGGTCCCCAATATATTGTAGTTGGACTAAATGCTGGAATGTGAAAATAAATAAAAGGGATGCCGGCTTCTCTAGAATGCACTAAACAAGGTGTGCAGAACAGGGCTTTTCGCTGCTTCCCATCACTGTGCCACTATGTCTGAGTGCAAAGGGAGCATGAAATAGGAAGTAACCTGTTCTGTCTGAAAGGTCAAGGAAAGGTTTCACAAAGGAAGTGATATTTGAGCTGCAATTTAAAGGATGGATGTGTCTCAGTTGGATGGGAAAGAGACAGGGGGAAGAAATTCTAAGAAGAGGAAAAACAATTGAGAAGAGACTGGAAAATGAAACCATCTGAGGAAATATTCTACAACGTAAAATTAGGTAAGTGACCTTCCTGTCGGGATATTGGCTTCTGTGAATGGAATGCCGGTTTATACTTAGGAAATAAGGTTAAATTCAAACTGCTTACCACAGAGCAATTGTAGCTGAAGTTTTCCTGTGTCCCGCCCAGTCCACAGCCACTCAGACCCAAGTAAACACACGGAAGCTTATATTAATTAAAACTGCTTGGCCATTAGCTCAGGCAGTGAGGTACGGACTAAAACAAACCCTTCACCATGACACATCCTTGCACTTATTTCCTCTCTTGTTTGGTAAGTGTTTATCGATTCTTGCTATTTGTGTAGGAGGAAGGAGTATGATTGCTAAAATTGTAAGCAGCGCCACTTTTAAGGGCATCCCATCAGTGAGGAAAGAGACAGAGCAGAAGCAACCTGACACCACACTGAGATGCACAGTGTGTTCCTGGGATCCCGAGGGACTTGAGGATTCCTGGAAAAGACAACCCAGCAGCTAAGTAGTGAGCAATGAGTAAGAAATAGCCTCTCAAAGTTTGAGCCAAGTCAAATTTTTCAAAGCCTGTTTCTTCATTTGTAAAGTAAAGAAAAACACGAGGCTGGATCCAAGGGCCCACACTCTTGGTTGTATGTTTGAATTATAGGGAGAGTTTTAAATCCTCTACTGCCTGGGACCTGTGCAGACCCATAACTAAATCTCTGTCTTTAGGGGTGGGGTTTAGGCCTTGATAGTAAATTAAAGCTCCTCAAGTGATTCTAATGTACAGCTAGCATTCACGATCGCCGTATCATCTATAAAGTAGATGTTCAACGATAGTCCAGGTGGAAACTGGAAAAGAAAAAAAAAAAAAGAACAGAAATTCTGTCACTTCTCCCACTGTGAATTCTTCGCTGTACCTCGTCCCCACTGCTTCCATGCTGCCCTGGAAGGACTAAGAAACTCCCACTGGGGAAGTGCCAGGACTGCAGATTTGTCTACATTTTCTTTAAAAGAAAAAAAAGATTTAAAAATTAAAAATATTATATATTTACCCTCTTTCCTTTCCTCTATCCAATCCCCACTCCCCTTGCTCACTCTAAATGCATAACCTCTTTTTCTTTAATTGTTGATACCTATATATAGATATTCCTAAATATATAAATGCAATAATCATAAATACAGAAGTCATATAATCCTAAATATATGATCAGTCTACAAAATGTGACTTGTATATATATATTATTTCAGGGCTGAACACTTGGTATTGGATAACCAATTCGGGGGTTAATCCCTGGGGGAGACTATTGCTTCTTTTTTCAGCAATTTTTAAAATTTAATTTTTGTTTTTAGTATATCCTGATCACAATTTCCCCTCCCTCCATTCCTCCTGGTCTCTCCCCCAATTTTCCTCCCCAATCTCCCCTCTCCCCTAGATCCACTCCTCCTCTGTTTCCCTTCTGAAAAGTGCATGGTTCCCAGGGATATCCAGTAAAGATGACACAACAAGATATAATAAGACTAGGCACAAACCCTCATATCAAGGCTGGGTGATGCAGCCCAGTAAGAGAAAAAGAGTCCTCAGAGTGGTCAGAGATACCACTCTGCTGTGACAGACACTTCCACTGTGAGGAGTACCACAAAAACAGCAGACTAGCAACCATAATGTGTATGCAGAGGACCTAGCACGAATCCATACAGGCTCCATGATTGTGGCTTCAGATTCTGTGAGTCTCAGTGAGGCTGGCTTAGTTGATGTCTGTGGGCCGTGTTCTCATAGTGTCCTTGACCCCTGTGGCTCCTATAAATCTTTCTCTCCCTCTTCCACATGGTTTCCTGAACACCAAGGGGAGGGACCCATTGGAGATCTCCAGTCTGAGCCCTCTCCCCATGTAATGTTTGGCTGTAGTCTCTGCATTTGCTCCCATCAGCTGCTGAGGGAAGCCTAATGACAATTGGGCTGGGAACTGGTCTTTGAGTATAGTCTATGAGTATAGCAGAATATAATGTTCATCCATGCTCAGGTCTTGTCTAGAAAGCCAATTTATTGAGAGTTCATGAGTTTGTTTTCCTTGTCCTTCCTAGGAGATACAATCCCACATCACACTTCCTGTTCCTCTAAACCTTCAGTTTTTCCAATCTCTCTTTTGTGATGTTTCTAAACATTAGATGAAAGACTTGTGCAGTGGATGGATCAGTTAGGTCAGGGTACAAGACCATTTGTTCTCCGCATTTTGGTCAGTTATGGTTTTCTTTAACGGTGTGCATATGTTGCAAATAGAAGTATTTCTTTGATGAGTGAGAGTTATACTTACCTGCGGATATAATTTTCAAAGTTATCTAAAAATGGCTTGATATGCACAAAATAAATCACCAGATAAAAATGTACATGGCCAAGATAAATGCTATATTTAAAGAATAAAATTAAACAATTTGCCGGGCGTTGGTGGCGCACACCTTTAATCCCAGCACTTGGGAGGCAGAACCAGGTGGATCTCTGTGAGTTCGAGGCCAGCCTGGGCTACCAAGTGAGTTCCAGGAAAGGCGCAAAGCTACACAGAGAAACCCTGTCTCGAAAAACAAAAAAAAACAAAAAAAAATTAACCAATTCTTATTTTCTGCCTTCTTTTAAAATTTTATTCAATATTCTTTAGTCCTCATTGACAAATCTCATATTCCACTTTCCAAGATTTTCATTAGTATTTTCTAGAATGCAGTGTATCTATATAACTTATTTATAGTTAATCTTGTCTGTGTAAAATCATTTATCTTATTAAAATGATTATTTAATATTCCATCAATTTTGACATTTCTTAGTAAAAATTAATTTATAAAATTAAGTAAGTAGTAAAATTATAAGAAATTAAATGAAATTTCTTATATAGAAATTACTTATATGGTTATAGTAGATGAAGAAATTTTATAAATGTAAAGAGTTACAAATGTATAATTTATTTTTTGTACATCATTCATTTATTTGAAAAAATTTGGTAGGTCCTATTCTGGGTGTTGGGATTTTGGGGGAAAACTACTATATGGGAACACACATTTCTGAATTTTAAAGGAGAAAGTAACAATAAATAATACATAATTACATATGTGTGTTTGAGTGTGCATGTATGCATAGTGGTATGTGTCAATGGATTCACTGAAAATAAACAAGGCTTGGTGAAACCATGGGTAAGAATAGAAAGAGCATTTGCAGCTGTTTGAATAGAGATGGCTTCTTTGGACTACATAGGAATTCTGATTATTTTGTGATTTTTGCACTGGTTTAGAAGAGGTCATTAGAGCCCACTTTCTCATTCATTAAAATAGTAGGAATTTTTCAGAGGAAAGCAAATTGATTTATGATGACAGCCAAGAACCAGGAAGGCTTATTCCCCCCATTGTCCTAACTTTCAAATAGGCCATTTCTGTTCCTCATATATCGGCAACTTTCCTCAGTCTGTATATGAAAGAAATTCTCCTATATTTATTCTTAATTTCTAAAGGGATTCAATCCTATGATTAAGAAGGAAATTTTTATTCTATGTTCTGTGAGTTCCTGCCGCACATGTGTACAGATGATTCAAATTTGATGGAAAACCACAGGCACATTCTCATAAAATCAAACAGGGTTTCCCACTTCTGCTGCTGACAGGAAATGTCATTGCGAGGAAATAAGGCAGCATCAGCACCTTGGAGATAGATGAGAAGGTGGGGGCCCTGTGTAAACAAACGTGACCTGTGCCCTGGATGGATACGTGTGACTTCCTGGAGCCTGTTTGTATCATTTTAGGCTAGAAGGGTATTTAAAGAATTTTGGAAGAGTATTCTTTTCCTAAAGACGATGGATCACGTTGAAGAAAAGATGGAACAATGATGGGAAGAAACCATAATATGAGGAAAAACAGTAAAAATGGCACATGGTTTGGGTTATGGTGGTATTTTCAGACCCATGCACAATAGCCAGCCATGAGACATTTTCAATTTTATGTGTTATTAAAACTTGAACAATTATGTGTGTGCTTATTCATGCATATATAATTCACATGGAAATACATACAATACATAAATCACCTCTAGTATTCTATCCAGAAATAATGGTGGGTTTAGTGTAAGAAAATGTATTCTAATTTACCTCTCTGTGTGTGCGCAGGAAGAACTATTTAAATGAAGATACTATATAATTCTATTTTTAAAATGTAATATGTAGCTTTGAAGTTTTCAGGTATGTGTGTACACATGCAATCTATATTAGAACACATATCAGTAATCAATTTATATTTCATGTACTTGACTTAGAGATTTGTACTTCACCATAGGGTTATAGAGTATGTTAGTTGATCTGAATTTATTACAATAAATATCTTCATGCTCAACTGTGATGAGAATTACTTTCCTCTAATGAGTAGTAAATGTGGATAAGTCACGGGCCCCACTAGGATACTTGGCTAAATCACATTTGGAGGACAGCTAATTGTCTAAAATTTATCCAAATCCAATACAAATTTTATTACCACTAATTGCCTTTGCAGATTTTAAAACATTAAACATGTTCAAATGTATCTGTCATAGCACCATCTCACAGGTGCGGTATGTGAATAATGGAAGCATTACTACCCGATTTAAGTGTTTCATCTGTTTTGGTATTTAACATTAGACCACATTGACTGAAAGTGGGTTATCTTCCATTTTTGACACTGTGACATTCTTTTTATTTTTAATAAAATGTTTTGTCATAAATAATCTATCCTTATTATATGGTAGTTTTTGTACAACCTAATTGTAATATCAGCATTACTTATAAGTAAGGCATTTTAACGTTTGTTAGCACTGTTGTGCATTTATTCACATTCCCAGCTCACACTAGCTGAACTTATTTACTCTATGTCTTAGGGTTTCTATTGCTATGAAGAGATACCATGACCCTGGCAACTCTTATAAAGGAAAATATTTAATTGGATGTCTTACAGTTTCAAAGATTTAGTCCATTATCATCATGACAGGACATGGTAGTGTGCAGGAAGACATGGTGCTGGAGAAGTAGCTGAGAGTCCATCTCAAATTGCAGGCAACAGGAAGCAGTCTCTCTCATTGGGCATGGCTTGAGCATATATGAGACCTCAAAGCCCACCCCACAGTGACATGCTTCCTTCAAGGCCATACCCATTGTAAGAAACCACACCTCCTAATAATGCCACTCCCTATGAGCTTATGGGGGCCAGTTACAGTTACATTCAAACTACTACCTTCCACTCCCTGGTCCCCACAAGCCTGTAAAAATATCATAATGCAGAATGCATTTAGTCCAATTTCAAAAGTCTCCATAGTCTATCACAGTCTTAACAATGTTTAAAAGTCCAAAGTTCAAAGTCTTTTCTGAGATTCATGTAATCTCTTAACTATAATCCTCTATAAAATCAAAATCTGCTGGGTCTGTTTGAGGGGATCCTGGCAGTGTGATCAGGATCTATCCCTGGTGCATGAGCTGGCTCTCTGGATCCCATTACCTATGGTCAGACACCTTGCTCACCCTTGAGGCAGAAAGAGGGGCTTTGTCCTGCCTCAACTGAATGTACCAGGCTTTGCTGTTCCCCCATGGGAGAACTTACCCTTTTGGAGAAGGCGATGAGGGGTGGGTCTTCAGTGGGGAGGGGTTTAGGTGGGGTGGTGGGAGCAGGAGGAGGGATGGGGGGGATCTATGGTTGGTATGTAAAATAAATAAAAATTTTTTAAATAAAAAAATCAAAATCAAAAAACAGATCACATAATTCCAACATATAATGGCACAGGATATACATTACTGTTAAAAAATGTAGGGAAAGGAGCATAGTGAGGAAATACTGGGCCAAAGCAAGAGTAAAAACAAGCTGGGCAAACCCCAAACTCTGCATGGCCATGTGGATGTAAAACACACTTCAGATCTCCAACTCCTTTCAGCTTTGTTGATTGTAACTTATTTCTTTTGGGCTCATTCCACTCCTTGTTAGCAGCTTTCTTTGGCAGGTATCCCATGGATCTGGCATCTCCAACATCTTGAGGTCTCCAAGGCAATCCAGGCTTCATCTTCACAGCTTCACAGAATGGCCTCTCTGGGCCTGCATTCAGGGACACACCTGACATATGCTTGGCCTCAAAGGCTTTCCTTAGTTGCAGAGGAATATTCCCTAACACCATTATTCTATCCTTGACTCCAAAGCCAGAACCATGTGGCAGATACTGCCAAGGTCTGCTGCTTGCTGGGTCTGAAACATGGACCCCTTTTCAATTACATCTTCACCAGGTTTCTGTTTTCCATGGTTTCCTTCTCTTCCTAAGCTTGACTGTCCTACAACTTGCTGTGTAAACCAGGCTGGGCACAAACTCAAAGGTCTGTCAGCCTCTGATTTCTGAGTAATTGGATTAAAGATGTCTACTGCCACACCTGGCTATAAGCTCTTTTATAATTTCTTTTCACAAGTTGGAAACTTAGATGGACAGGATCTTGCCCTGAGGTCACCACTCCCTTTATTCTATCTCTTAAACTTTTTATCTCCTTGAACCCAAGAATTAGCACCATTCCACTTCCTGGTGCTCTTTTTCTTCTCAAATTGTTCATTTTGTACTTTCCCTTTCTTAGATTGCTCCTTTTCATTATAAATCTTTATAAGCATGAGCACTCATAACCACATGACAGAGTCTATTCTAGGCTGTTTTGAGATTTCCTCTGTCAACAGAATTAATCCAAATCTCTTCATTTTAGCCTCAAACAGACTCTTTGGACAAGGAGAAAAAGCACCCACATTCTTTACCAAAATATCCAAAGAGCAATCTCTAGGTCACATATTAATATTCTTCTCTGAAACTTCTTGAGCCAGATCCCCAGAGTTCATCAAATCTCACACAGCACCACTGTATTCCATATTTCTAATGGTATTGTCCATCAAACAGTACTTTAAGCATTCAACTGCTTGTCTAATCCACAGTCCCAAGGTCCATATTCCTCAAACAAAAGCATGGTCAAGTCTATCACAGCAATGTCACAGTCCCTGGGACCAACTTCTGTCATGTTAGGGTTTCTATTGCTGTGAAGAGATACTGTGACCATGGCAACTCTTATAAAGGAAAACATTTAATTAGGTGGCTTACAGTTTCACAGGTTTAGTCCATTATCATCATGGTAGGACATGGTGGTGGGCAGGCAGACATGATGTTGGATAAGGAGCTAAGAATTCTACATCTTTGATCCTCAGGCAACAGGAAGTGAACTGAGACACTGGGTGTGGCCTAATCATATATGATACTTCAAAGCACACCCCACAGTGACACACTTCCTCCAAAAAGGCCAAAACCATGGCAACAAAGCCACACCTCCTAATAGTGCCACTTCTTATGAGCTTATAGGGGTAGTTATATTCAAACTACCACAATCAATCTTCAGAACTCATTTTAAAAATGAGTTTATGAAAATAAGCCCATACATAAAATTTCATGCAGGACATATGATTCTGTGCAAAAATTTTTTACACTTGTTCTCATAGTTGATTTTTTTATTAAAAGTTGATTTTTAATACAATATATCCTGATTACAGTTTCCCTCACTCTATTCCAGCTATTTTTGACCTGTGGGTCATAGCCCCTTTGAAGGGCCTACAATCCTTTCACAGCTGTTACATATCAGATATCTTGCATATCAGATATTTCCATTATTATTCACAACTAACAAAATTACAGTTATGAAGTAGCAACGAAAATAATTTTATGGTTGGGGGTCACCACAATATGAGCAACTATATTAAAGAGTCACTGCAATATGAAGGTTGAGAAGCACTGCTCTATTCCTCCAAGTTCCTCCCCATTTCCCCTCCACATAGTTCTACCAATTATCTGACTTTCATTAGAAAATAACCAGATATCTAACTGAATAATAATAAACCAAAATATAATAATATAATAAAAAACAATCATAATAGGACAAAACAAATACATTGAAACAGATAGAGACACAAACTCACTGATTTGCACACTCAGAAATCACATAAAACACAAACCAGGAAGTCATTTTATATATATGCACAAAGGACCTCTAGGATAAGTAATAATAATAATAATAATAATAATAATAATAATAATAATAAGTATTTTTTACAGAAAAACCCTGACATAACATTATGAAACAAAGAACCTGTAGCATGAATCCTAATTGGTTTTAAAAATAAAAACCCAGAGCCAGATATCTAGGTAAATGTTGAAAGATCAGAGGAGCCAGCCACTGGAGAGACTTCTTATGTCTACAGAAACCTCAGGCTGAAGGGGCAGAGCTCCTATCTCCTCCCTCTTTATATTCCTCTCTCTGCCTAGCCATATTGCTTCCTGTCTCCCCACCTCCCTAGTGCTGGGATTAAAGGCATGTGCTGGGGTCATCCTTGTGGATTCCAAGGAATTTCTCTAGCAGGAGGTTTCTCCCTAACTCCATAATGGTTCCTTCCATCAAGATATCTCTCTCATTGCTCTCCCTTTCTGTCCCTCCCCCAACTCAACTCTCCAATTCTCCCATGTTCTCATCCCCTATTTCCTCCCTCCCCCCCAACAGCCCTAGATTAACCAGGAGATCTTATCTATTTCCCCTTCTTAGGGTGATCCATACATCTTTCCCTTAGGCTCTTCTTTGTTACCTAGATTCTCTGGGGCTGTGGATTGTAACCTGGTTATGCTTTGCTTTACATCTAGTATCCACTTATGAGTGAGTACATAACTGTGTTTGTCTTCCTTGGTCTGGGTTACCTCAATCAGGATGATTTTCCTAGTTACATCTATTTGCCTGCAAATTTCATGATGTCATTATTTTGTTTTGTTTTATTTTTTTTTACAGTCAGATTAGTTACTACCCTAATTGTCATCATAGAATCTTCTTCCAGTAACTGATGGAGGCAGATGCAGAGATCCACAGCCAAGCACTGAGCCAAACTTCTGGAGTCCAGTCAAAGAGAGGGAGGAGGGATTATATGAGCAAAAAGGTTCAAGATCATGATGGGGAAACCTAGAGAGAGAGCTGACCCCAGATAGTGGGAGTTCATGGTACATTGTATAAAAGTACTACATTTTCTTTATCCATTCTTCAGTTGAGGGGCATCTAGGTTGTTTCCAGGTTCTGGCTATTACAAATAATGCTGCTATGAACATAGTTGAGCAAGTGTCCTTGTGGTATGATTAAGCATATATGGGTATATGCTCAAGAGTGGTATTGCTGGGTCTTGAGGTAGATTGATTCCCAATTTTCTGAGAAACAGCCATACTGCTTTCCAAAGTGGTTGTACAAGTTTGCACTCCCATCAACAGTGGAGGAGTGTTCCCCTTACTCTACATCCTCTCCAACATAAGCTGTCATCAGTGTTTTTGATCTTAGCCATTCTGACAAGTGTAAGATGGTATCTCAGAGTCATTTTGACTTCCATTTCCCAGATGACTGAGGAAGTTGAGCAATTCCTTACATGTCTTTTGGCCATTTGAGGTTCTTCTGTTGAGAATTCTCTGTTTAGATCTGTACCCCATTTTTAAATTGCATTATTTGGTATTTGGATGTCTCGTTTCTTAATTTCTTTATATATTTTGGAGAACAGCCCTCTGTCAGATGTGGGGTTGGTAAAGATCTTTTCTCATTCTGTAGGCTGGCATTTTATCTTATTTACCATGTCCTTTACAGAAAAACCTATAGAGAATCAGATAACGTAATAAAAGTATTGGAATTTCAAACTAATTAAAAAAAAAACTCTCGATAAAAATAGTAACTAAAATGTATTGAGCTGTTGACAGAATTGGTGTTTCTAAACAAAGGTTCACAAATATAAATACAATAAAGTCATGAGACATTTAAACTTTTCTAGACTGAATATATGCACTTTTAAATTAAAAACCATATATAGCCAGGTGGTGGTGGCGCACGCCTTTAATCCCAGCACTTGGGAGACAGAGCCAGGTGGATCTCTGTGAGGTCGAGGCCAGCCTGATCTCCAAAGCGAGTTCCAGGAAAGGCGCAAAGCTACACAGAGAAACCCTGTTTCGAAAAACCAAAAATAAAAATAAAAAAAATAAAAACCATATATAGTACAAAAATGTGTATAACTATACACACATTATATATATGCATATGTGTTTAATATATACACATATACAAAATATATATCTGCAAAACACAGGTGCATACAGTATATACACACATACTATGTATTTATAAACATATATATACTAGTCACTTTTTTTCAAATCTTAGAGTTTAGGAATATGTATATGCAGGAAAAAATCCTAAAAAACAAAAGTAAGATTAGTCAACACATAGCTTTTAAACTTTAAATGCATCAAGAAAAATAAATTAACTAGTGCATAAGACAAACACTAACATCAAGCCAATAAAAGTGATTTTTAGAATTTTCAAGTTTTATATAATTGACCCAAATGTTCTTGGAAGTTTCTGACAATGGCATTTCACATGTCATCTATCTAGGAAAGTTCAGCCAGAATGTGCTATGCTCTGATTTTGATTTTGCTGTTACTGAGTAGATTTTTCTGTGCAGATGTTTCATAGGCAATATGAAAAAAGTTGTGTGGAACAACAAAAACCTTTAGTTTCCCTGCATGAGAGGCAGTTTTAAAAATTATAATTTTCCTATTTCTTTTTCAAGGAGGAATGTTCATTTAAAACCTTGGTATGGTATTTTGTTTGCAATCTAGAAAATAAAGCTTGCCTGAAGATCAGAGGACAGAGCTAGCCACAGAGTTAGCCATAGAGGTCAGGCTTAGCACTAGGGAGGCAGAGGCAGAGATCCATTGAGATTTCTGTGAGTTCAAGGCCACACTGGGCTACATGATATTAATCCAGTCTAAAAGAAACAGAGCCAGGCAGTGGTGGTCCACACCTTTAATTCCAGCACTTGGAATCACACACACCTTTAGTCCTAGTATTAGGAAGGTTGAGACAGGAAGTGAGATAGCTGGGCAGAGGAAGGAATGTGAGGTGGGAGGAGAAAGGGACACCAGGCTCTTGAAGGCTAAGGAGTTGGTGAGGTAAGAGGTGGTTGCTGTGGTTTGCTCTGCTTCTCTGATCATTCAGCTTTCACCCTGATATCTGGCTCCTGGTTTTTATTAAGACCTATTAGGATTCATGCAACACCTTGGCCATATATATAGAGAAAGTAAGATCATGCAACACTGAGGTAATGATCATAGACTTCCAGTTGATTAGTTAGGAGAAACCACATTGCTTTTATGACTGTGCTCACCCATATGCATAGCAACAAAAGATGAGAAACCGCACGTAGAAAAGAGCATAAGTTTAGATGTAAACTCAGAGGGTCAGAGAAACATAAAGGCAAAAGTTAATAAAGGGGTATTTAGAGTGTGTAAACATATTCTAATTTATAATATTTATAGTTTTGTATCAATTGGGTGATAATTTCAATAGCGTTATATATGAAATACTTTTTATATGTATTTTCAATACGTTACTAACAGGAATGTGTAATCAACAGTGTCAGTTAAGTTTCTATTCTGTGAAATTGAGTTTAGGGAAGGTTTTTTTGCATAAGTTTAAAATAAAAACAAGGTAAAGAACATAGAGAATTCTAGATTCAGGAGCAACACAAAAAATTTAACATATGATTTATTTAAGAATAAGCTGTGTGAAGTATCAAAGTTAGTTTGAAATAAAAGGCAGAGAACAGTAGCTGACAACAGAGGTCTTTTTTGCAGTCAATGAAAACAGGTTGAGTTGTTTAAAGAGTGTGAGTGGTCGTTACTGAAGTGAAAGGTCAGGTACAATGTGATAAAAGCTTTTTGAAATACACACAAGAATTTCTCATACTGCAAACTAAAATGTCATGCATTGACAGACATAAATAATGTCAGTAGCTCTAGAAATTCTGGTCAACAACATGGCTATGAATCCCAAATGGTGAGCAAACTTGACGGTCGTTGCTCGTGTATAAAATGATGAAGGCTAATCAGAGAAGGACCAATGTGGTTGTTTTGATAGCAAAAACTGAAACTTAAGGCATTTGTGGAATAGGTGAAATGGTGGACAACGACTTTCAATGAAAAGAAAAACGTTACTCTTGAGCAGAAAAAGAAAAGCACAGCTAAATTAAAGTCACTAAACAATCCTTCCAAACAAGCCCTAGTTGGCTCAAGCAGTTAAATATAAAATATAGTTTTAACAAAATGAAATATAATAAAACAAAAACTCTCACTTGGAAATTGGGCAAGACAAACATAAAGAAGGAAAAGAACTCAAGAGAAGGCACAAAAACCACAGAGATACTCATTTGCACGCTCAGGAATCCCATAAAAGCACTAAACTGGAAGCTATAAGATATACACAGAGGACCTGCTGCTCACCCATGCAGGTCCTGTGCTTGCTGCCTTGGTCTCTGTGACTTCATATGAGCTTTGATCATATTGACTTAGAGGGCCTTTTCTCCTGGTATCCTTCATCCCCTCTGACTCTTACAATCTTTCTGCCTCCTCTTCCACAGGATTCCCTGAGCTCAGAGGGGAGGAATTTGGTAAAGACCTCCAGTGTAGACCTTATTCACGATGTCTGACTGTGGGTTTCTACATCTGTTCCTGTCTTCTGCCAGAGGAGGCCTCTCCGATGCTGACTAGATAAGGCACTGATCTATATAAATAATCAAAAATACAATGAAAAATGTGTAACAATTACATAGAGTATTAATATTTTCTCAAAAAAATGATAAATGCTTTAAGTAATATAGTTAAATAACAGAATAAATGGGTTATATTATATATTATATATAATATAAAAATAAAAATCCTTTAAAACAGTATAACTATGAATATAAAAGCATTATGTCAAAGGTACAAATATAAAACACCAAAATGAAACATGAAATCCATAAGGAAAGTAACTGACTTTATAAATAAGCATCATAATTATTGAGGAAGACATATGCATGTATATCAATACATAACCCTCCAACAAAAAAATATTACATTTTTCCAAGGAAAAAATATAAAGACAATAATGTGCACTTACATTTAACATTACTTGAAAGTTGAGAAATTAAGAGTAAATATTCAACCAAACTACCACTTTTATGCATCAATATGACAATTCCACTGAAGGGTATGAAAGACAGTCATCACAAAAGATACTCAGAGAAGTAAAATCAAGTTGTGGAAATCTGTTCTGTGCAGATTTGAGTGTACTATGTACTGCTGTATTCTGTTAGACTGGAGAATCATACAGTGGTTTATGAATAATGAGGATAATATAACACAATAGCTAATTGGTTAGACAGCCTCTCAATCTTATCTATATCTGCATATTTGATGAAATCAGCCTAAAGAGTCATTAACAAGTGATGCCCTTAGATGTCTATGGTTGCATATGAGCATGGGCTAGTAACATCATTCATGATGGACATGGGATTCCAATTATACTCTAAGAATGAGGAATTCCCAGTAAGTGCAAGTCATAAGGTTGAGTTGATTAAGTCCCACCTTTTGAAATCTGTTCCTTAATGAGTCAGTCATGTATTTATTCCTCATGCATGCTTAAGTCTAAGGCTTATAGCTCTTGAACATATGTGTACGAATCATACATATGACTCAGATCTTCTGAAAATCATTAGAATGATAGTTAAGGAGAAGTAAATTTAAAATGTGTGTTTGGAAACATTTAATTGACAAGCTACATAAAAATCTTGAAAGACAAAAACCCATCATTAAATTTTTCTACTCTAAAGTAAAACATATTAAAATTGTTATACTTTATATGAGATCAGGTACTTTTAGGGTTATATGACTATAGACACACTACAGCTTTTTATATTAAATTTATTTATTTATTTTACATCCCAAACCCAGTTTCCCCCCTTCCTCTCCTCTCATCCCTTCCTGCACCTTCCCTCTGCCTACCTAATCCCCCAATTCACTCTTCTTCTGTTTCTGTTCAGAAAGAGGTAGGCCACTCATGGCTATCAACAAAGCATGACAACCTAGTATGAGGAATTGGTTCCCAGAAGCCAGCCAAAGCATTAGAGACAGCCTCTGGTCCCACTGTTAGGAGTCTCACAAGTAGACCAAGCTACACAACTGTCACATATATGTGGAGGGCCTAAGTTATTCCCATGCAGGCTCTCTGGTTGTTGGTTCAGTCTCTGTGAGGCCCTGTGAGACCAGGTTAATTGTTTCTGTGGGTTGGTTTTCTTGTGGTCTCCTTAACCCTTCTGGATCCTACAGTCTTTCCTCTCTCTCATTGGCAGGATTCCCTGAGCTCAGCCTAATGTTTGGCTGTGGGTCTCTGCATCTGTTTCCACCAGTTCCTGGATGAAGGTTCTCTGATGACAGCTGAGGTAGTCACCAATCTATGACTAAAGCAGAATGTCATCAGACATCATTTCATGGATAAATTTTCTCTCCAACGGTGTTTGGTTCTATCCTAGGTCTCTTGGTCATCTGGCCTCTGGGTCCTAGCATCCCAGTCAGTGTCAGGAGTGGGCTCACTCTTGTGGCATGAGTCTCAGGCTGGACCAGACATTGGCTGTCCACTTCCACAATCTCAATATTAAGGTCTTTTATCTACTTCTATTTAAGGGAAACATCTTCAAATCTTAAAAAAAAAAAAAAAGTTCACTTCTATTTTGAAACACTCTTAAGTTTTATATTTAAAATAATTCTTTTTTTTTTTTTTTTGGTTTTTTCGAGACAGGGTTTCTCTGTGTAGCTTTGCGCCTTTCCTCGAACTCACAGAGATCCGCCTGCCTCTGCCTCCCGAGTGCTGGGATTAAAGGCGTGCGCCACCACCACCCGGCTAAAATAATTCTTTAAGATGACCAATCACAAAAATAATTTAGACACATGTAGCAATGATCAATCTGGAAGGACTATTTTCAACACGTTCCATGGCAAGCAAAAAGTTTTTAATTATTTGCTTTTATAGAGTGTGGGAGCCCAAAGTGACTCCAGTTTGTGGCTTGATTCCATCCATGATCAGAGAGTCAAGCTTGTCTTTGCTCCTTAAGGCTGGATAACAGGATGTTTGGTCAAAGCCATTGTTATCAGATATCTTCAGAATTAAGGAGGTGTTTAAGCCTGTTTTTTCCTTGAACCATGGTGACCTTGAGAGAAGGTCGTTTTTGCCTCCTTGCTTCTATATAAAAAGACAATGAAAAATAAACTCAGGGCTGCTGAGGTTCTGACTGAGAGCCCTCCCAAACCTATCCTGTGTTTCTGTCTTTTCTTTTATGTCTCTGTTTTTCCTTAATCCTCACTCCCCTATTCATGACTGTTTGATAGGTAATGCAGAACCCAACAAGTGAGCATGTTTACATCCTAAAATTATTGTTTCTACATTCTAAAAAGTATTAATAATAAGAACAAACCATTCACAATTATTTTTGTAAATTAATTCCAAATAAGAGGTATTTTTTTTTTTTTTTTTTTTTTTTTTTTTTT